>CM071936.1:97156657-97347370 GCA_016081115.2 Rehmannia glutinosa | reverse complement strand
GTGCCATCTAAAGCCGTACCCAATACACCATACGAGATGTGGTGTGGCAAGACACCCTCCTACAAGTACCTCAAAGTATGGGGTGTGTCGCTTATGTGAAGCAAAGAATGGGAGATAAGTTAGATATGAGATCTATCTTATGTAAATTCGTGGGATATCCAAGACAATCTATAGGTATTATTTCTACGATCCTTCGTAACAAGAAGTGTTTGTTTCGAGAATGCTACTTTCCTTGAAGATGAATTTCTTTCCGAAAGGAATGGTGGAGTAGTAGAACTTGAAGAAATTCAAAAACCACGGAATTTCCCGGATGTTGCCCGCAGATAACACGCCACCAAGCCGACCATCTAAAGCACAACCTCTTCGGAAATCCATAAGGGTTTCAAGGGCGTCGAGAGAGGTGGACCTTTTGTTAGAAAACAAAGAAGAGGGTCTCCTTTTGGATAATGATCCAAGAAGCTATGGAGAGGCAAATCGGACATATCGACTCAAAGAAATGGCAAGAAGCAATGCAATCCGAAATGTATTCCATGTACTCCAACAAGGTATGGGACTCGTGGACCCACCACAGGAATTGTTCCCATTGGTCGCAATGGGTCTACAAGGAAGCTTGGAGTAGATGGAGAGGTAGCGACCTACAAAGCACGTTTGGTTGCAAAAGGTTATACTCGAAGCAAGGAATTGACTATGGGAAACGTTTTCACCAAGAGTGATGCTTAAATCCATTCGGATGCTATTAGCCATATCAAAGATATATTATGATTATGAGATATGGCAAATGGATGTGAAGATCGCTTTTCTTAATGGAAACATTAAGGAAGAAATCTACATGCTAAACGAGAGGCTTCATATCCGAGGGGGAGCGAGCAAAAGGTTTGCAAACTCCAGAGATCCATTTATGGACTCAAACAAGCTTTCAAGAGTTGGAACATCCGATTTGATGAAACGATCAAAATGTTTCATTTTCATAAGAACCCGGATGAACCATGTGTCTACAAGAAGGTTAGTGGGAGTGCATTGCATTTGTTGTGCTCTATGTTGATGACATTCTACTCATTGGGAATGATGTAGGCATGTTGCAATCAACAAGGACTTGGTTGTCTAAACAGCTTCTCCATGAAGGACTGGGAGAAGCATCCTTTATCCTAGGGATAAAGATCTATAGAGATAGATCTCGAAGGATGATCGGACTATCCGATCCAATGTACATAGACAAAGTGCTAAAAAGGTTTAGTATGGAGGAATCCAAACGAGGGTACCTACCAATGAGTCATGGTGTTTCACTTTCTAAGGCTATGTCCCCCAAGACGCCCAAGAAAGAGAAAGAATGTCTCGCATACCTTATGCATCCGCTATTGGGAGCATAATGTATGCAATGTTATGTACTTAGGCACGATGTCGCACATGCTCGACGAGTGTCACGGCAGATATCAATCTAATCCAGGGGATGATCACTGAAGGCCGTTAAGATGATCCTTAAATACTTGAGAAGGACTAAGGATATCTTTTTTAATATATGGAAATGGAGAATTGAAACTAGAGGGATTCACCGACTCTAGTTTTCGATCGATATAGACGACCAAAGTCGATGTCGGATATATATTCACCTTGAATGGAGGAGCGTTAGTTGGAAGAGTTCTAAACAAGAAACGACGCAGACTCTACTATCGAGGTCGATATATAGCCGCATCGATGCAAAGAAAAGAGGTTGTTTGGATACGAAACTTCATCCAAGGGTTGGGTGTTGTTCCATCCGTAGTTGATCCAATAATGATTTATTGTGACAACAACGGGCTATAAGCGCAAGCAAAAGAGCCAAGATCTCATCAAAGATCCAAGCATATAATGAGGCGATACCACCGATCGTGAGAGATCATTGGTAGAGCAGCGACGTTGGATGGATCGAGTCGCTTGCAGAAAAAATGTAGAGACCACCGACTAAGCCCTTATCACAAAAGGTATTTGATGGACACCTCGAGAAGATGGGCCTAAAACATACGGGCAATCGAGCTAGGGCAAGTGGGAGATTGTTCAAAGTAGGTGCCCCGCACTCCAATCGTAGTCGATTCATCCTACTTGTAGAAACAATTTTATTGGGAATTATATTAATATAAAGCGTTTTTCTTTATCTTATGTTTTGCATTTATTATTTAATTGCTCATAGATAAAGTCCTTAGATCATTTTAAGCTATGGGGTATGGTTGCGCATTTGATGGCGATCATGGAACATGCCTCTAAGCTTTGATCTTAACTTGTTCCAAGTCAACGGGTTTTTCAAGATAGACATTCAATAATCCCGTAAGACTTGTGGTATATGATGCATGCTCGTGAGACGAGAATGTTACATTCCATTAACATTAGTATTGAGACGCAAAATGCATATATGCGGGTGCTTGTTGGCGAACAAGTTCATCGAACATGACCCAATGGAAATTTTATATGGAAACTTTGTTTGTCGAATAAGAATTTTCATATTGCAATAGACATGATTAATCCTCGTATTGAGGCACGATAAAGCGTTGTATTTTGTGTCTATCTGCAATACTTTGATTTATCTTTTGATTGCTTGACAATCACAAAGGGGTATTTTGGGTATTGCATCGATGTGCATACGGAGGCTTGTTAGTGGCCGACATAGATTCGACACTTGTCTTTTTGACAAGAGAATTTCCTGTGTTTTCGTAGTTTGTGATTCAAAGACCTTGGCCAAGGCACGATGAATTTGATTCATAAAAGAATCATTAGAACTTGAAATGGAATCACAGTTATTAAATCAATTGGGTTTCGATAAATCCATACCCAAGCATTTAATCGGAAATTAGTTGTCGAAAGGATTATGCGTATATATACGCAATCGCAATTGAAATAGGTTTACTCGCTATTTCAAGCTCGTCAAATGAAATAGATTTATTTGTTTACTCGCAATTGAACAAATAAATCTATTAAATTATACACAAAAGGCACGTAAATAAAATATTTAATTGTATTTTTATGGCCACGGCCCACGGGCCTCCAAAAAGTCACTATCGACCATGATCATACCAGAGCGTGGGAATCACGCTCGTCACATGAAGGTGGCTTCACGGACTGACTGTAGACCGGCGGCCGAGACCAGTGGTCGAAGTTTCCGCAACATTGTCTGCATAAAAGGACGCTGGGCGGCAGCGCGTGAGAAACGTGACAAATAACAGTGTCAGCGCACGCGTGGGCTAGTTTGACTCGGGTCCACCCATAGAGATACTCTGTGAAATGGAAGTGAACCGGTCCAATAAAATCCTGAACCTGCCAGTAAACGTTGGGCTCATTAGAGCCCAATAACGATTGTCTACGGAATTACATCTTTTCCGTGATCTGGGCCTGAGTGGACCCACACTATGCTTTCCCGCTCATCTGTGTTGTGGGCCCGTTTTGTTTCAGACTTTTACCTCTGAACATTTTAAATGAGGAGCGCCATTTACATATCCATTCTTCATCTCTTGCCTGCTTTATGTTTTATTTTTCATTTTTTTCAGAGTCCACTGGTCGTTTCTAGTTCGGATCGTGCTAAAATTATGAGGATATTTGATAGAATAAGCAACTAATTTTAAAATAAAAAGTGAATTTTAATACTTGTTTAGAGTTTTGTTAGACGGTGGACAATCCTTGACTGACCAGTACTAGTAACAATAATCAGTAGTGGTCTCATATTTTTTTTTTTTTTTTGAGGGGAAAAGGAAAATTTCATTCCAAACAAAAACTAGGCGGAAGCCTCAGTCAAAACAAATTGTTGGAGAGTAGGCGGAACCTCCCCGATATAGTGACTACCGTAAGTAATAGAAAAAGCAAAACGCGCTAAATTACGCTTTAACATTCGCGTTCTAGGAATATAAGAGAAGGAAATAGACACAAAATCGTAACTAATAATCTTTATGTCTTTGATTATGCTCCCACAATAAGAGATATCTTGATTTCTTTCGAATACCATCGGTGCTAAGCAATCCGTGTGAACCACCACCGATGAGTGATTATAATTGCGGCGAGAACAAGTGCTTCTCGACATGCTATTGCCTCGGCCGACGTCCACCTCGAATTCTTGGCGAAAATGCTTGGCCTCGGGTCCTCAAAATATTTCCATCACAATCCCATAATGCAGCCCCTATTCCTGCACCTCCCTACCCCCGCAAGATGGAGGCATCCAACGATATGCAAATAGTCCAGGGGATGCGATCGACATCCGTGGTGTTTAAATGTGCGGTATGCTTGGTTGAAACAGTGGTCTTGAACTTTTTGCTTCTGAGCACGCACGGAAGCATTTGTTAGCCAAGGAAAAACATTCCAAATGTGATAGTTCTTTTTCTTGGAACACAAGATGATAGGCATACCAAATGGTCCATAGGAGAACAAAGAAACATACCTTCAACTTCCTCATTTTTAGTCTTTGCAACTTCCATCATCATGTCCACGATTGAGGCGTTGGATAATTCTACCGCTTGGTCCAATCGAAGAAGCGGACGTTCGCCAATAGAATTTGCTCCAATGACAATCCCGGCGACATGCTCTATGGTTTCCGCAGCCAAACCGCACCTTCTACATATTGACTCGATTCCGACGATCTTCGTGACGAGTGCCGTGTTGACAGGAGGGTGCCCAAACAACCTTCCGTGAGAAAAAGTTGAATTTTGGGTGGGACTTGGAGACCCCAAATCCATTTCCAAATCGACGACGAGTTCTCGGAGGATGACGGGTTATTTCTATGATTCTCTCACAACCGAATCGTTATCGCGCAGCGACTTAATCGAATAAATCCCATTTTTATTGAAGTGCCAAGCCGTGTCTTTTCTTTTCCCCAATAATTTCGAAGTGGAATTTTTAGTATTTGTGCCGAGATCCACCGAGTAAAGGTATCTCGAATAATTTTCTCATCCCACGATGTTCTTCCACGTTAATGAGGTCATGGACTTTTAAATTTGTATCAACCACGGACTCGACAATAAGCGATTAAATTAGCATTTTCGGCGAGCCACGGTCCGACCATGCATGTATGTTGTTGCCATCACCTACTACCCATCTTATTCCCTTCGTAGGTCTCCCGACCGCCAAAATACTACGCCACGTAAAGTCGGGATTGTAGCCTAATTTCGCCGTTAAGAAATCACCATGAGGGAAATATCGAGCCTTTAATATTCTAGCCAAAAGAGTCGTATCATCATTCAACAAACGCCACCCTTGCTTAGCGAGCATAGCCTTATTAAAAGAGTGTAATTCTCTAAAACCAAGCCCTCCGTCCATTTTAGAGTAACATAGTGATTTCCATGATTTCCAATGTATTCTTTTCTCCTCGCTTTTCGACCCCACCAAAAATTTGCGTTAATGAATCAATTGTTTTGCAAATATTTTGAGGTAGTAAGAAACAACTCATGACAAATGTAGGGATTGCTTGAGCCACACTCTTAATGAGAACCATTCTTCCCGCAATAGATAGTGTTCGTGATTTCCAATCTCGAGTTTTTTCCGAACCCGGTCAAGTAAGGTTTGGAAAATCGTTTCTTAGAACGACCATCGTAGCCGGTAATCCAAGATAAATGGAATGCTTATCCACCAATTGAACTCCCATTTGCCTAGCCAAACCAATAGCTGCTTTCCCAAGCACTCCTTGCTAAAATTGATTTCCGACTTCTCAAAGTTCACACCGCTCGACAACTGATGTTGCAATTATCCCCTTCAGAACCTCTATTTCATCAAAGATTCGCCCGTCCAAAAATAAGACTATCATCCGCGAAGAACAAATGTGATATTGGTGGCGCTCGTCTCTGATTTTTGCTCCATGGATTCCACCAAGAATTCCCGCTTGCGAATGAGAGCCGAGGAAGGCCTCCGCACAAAAAAGAAACAAATAGGAGAAAGTGGGTCGCCTTGTCAAGGCCCCGGTCGGGGTAAAAGGACATCCAGAATACCGTTAGTAAGAACCGAATATGAGGCAGGATGAAGCACAACGCATCACAAGAGATACAAAATTAGATCCATTCCCATCTTCGACATAAAGCATTTTCAAGAAAAGCCCATTCCACTTGGCCATAAGCTTTGCTCATATCAAGCTTCAATGCAAAAGTACCACGTGTTTTAGAAAGACTATGTTTCATAGCATGAAAGACCTCGAACGCTATTAATGCATTATCGGTAATAAGACGCCCAGAACAAAAGCCGACCGGGTCGGAGTGTATAAGGTGGGGGGGGTGCTTTTCTTTATTAGCTATAGTTTTGTGATAATTTTAAAACTCACATTACATAAGCTAACAGTCGAAAAATCACTTGGAGACTCGGGTTTTTCTTTTGGGGATTAAAACAATGTGCGATTATTGAGTGGGGAGGGATCAAGACCATTATTCAAAATATCAAGAACAACACGAGATATATCGTAACGCATATAGGGCGGAAAGTTTGATAGAAAAAAAAGCCGGCATACCATCGGGGCCAGGAGCTTTTGAAGGATGCATTTGAGAGAGGGCTTCCGTTATTTCGGCTTGATGAACGGAGCGTTAAGGCGTTCATTAAGATCATCCGTATTCTTTGTCAGTAGCATCGGGCGGCTTGTTCCATCCGTAAGCTAGTTGTGGAACTAAATAAATTATGGAAGAAGCGTCGACCCTTTCTATCCGCTCCGTATCATCAACTCGCACTCCGTTGTCATTTTTAATCCATTCAATTGTGTTCCGCCGCTTCTCGCCACTTGCAATTTTATGAAAGAATTGTGTGTTTTTATCCCCGTCCTTCATCCAATTAACCCGAAAGCACGTTGGTACCACATCGATTCCTCACGTTTCATTAGTGTTTCGAGCTTACGTTCAAGGGCCTTAGCCGCTATGTTGTCCAAAGTTGGTGTCGATTTTTTTGGACTCTCTCGCAATTGCTCACGAGTAGTGGAAATAAGGTGATTGATATTACCAAAATGTTCCTTCTCCCATGCAAACAAAGAGTGCCCCATTTTTCTCGAGTTTAGCTTTAAAATCCCTGGAGAGTGTCCGACGGGTGATTCCGTCCAAATCTCTTTCACGAAAGGTCTACACGATTCATCGTCTAACCACATTTTTTCGAACCGGAAGAGCCTTTGTTTGCGGTGTTTCCTACTCGTCGCTCGTTTAGACCATGATATTAATAAGGGGCAATGATCCGAGGCCATGCGCGTCTGGTGCTCGACTTTATAATCTGGAAAACGGCTAACCCAATGGATATTTGCCAAGCCGCGGTCGAAGTCGTTCTTGAATATTCGCGATCGCCGGCCTGGCCATTTGTCCATGTGAATTTGAAACCATCGAAACCCAAGTCGTCTAACTCACAAAAAGCTATCGCCTCCCGAAAAGCCTGAATTTTCGAATCCTCCTTGGTACGGCCACCTATTTTTTCATGGTGAAATAATATCTCATTAAAGTCTCCCACACACAACCAAGGTCTCTCCTGGGTTGGAAAATAGTCCCCGTAATAACTCCCACGTTTATGCTTTTGGTGTTCTTCCGCCATCCATAAACACAAGAAAGTTGCCATGGGCGTGTGAACTATTCTCCATAATTAAAGCATCAATGACATGTAGCGTCGCCCGAATCATTTTGCATGGAGTCTTTCCAAAGGAGACAAAGTCCGCCTTTTCTTCCTCCCGCACTTGTATCACAATCAACATTATAAAAATTCTCGCATATCCAATTTTTTGCTAATTTGATTTATTTCGTCTTTTCACGAGTTTGGTTTCCATAATGAAAACCAGATCGGGATCTTGTCGCTTGATTTCACGTTTAAGCACTTGAACCGCTCGAGGTTCCCAAGCCCCAAGCAGTTCCAATCGAGGCAACTCATTGGTCTATTAGTTCTTCCATAGATTTAATACCACAACCACCAAATGAATGGAACCGCAAAAGACACGAGAGACAAGAAGAAAATCCAAACAATTAACAAAAAAGTAAAAACAAGCCCTAGTCAAAAGAAGGACCGATAGAGAAACGAAAACCCTAGAAAATTTGAAGAAAATTTGGATGATGATTGTGGGGACAAAAATGGAAAGAGGGAGAAGGAAAAGCCTGAGCTCATTCGGACACGAGGGAGTTGGGGCTTTGAGACATGGGGATAAAAACTGACCCATATTCCCCGACAAAAAGGATTTTGCGAGCTTTGGTTAGTGGGTTGCCTAATTCTCTTAATATAAGAGCCAATGGGGAAATTGCAAGGGGTGTGGAATATTATGGGTAAATGACTTAGAATTCCTCAAAGGAACTGGACTGACCAAGCTAACTAAGCTTTAGAGCACAAGTGGTATGGGAAGGAATAAAATAGAAGAAAAGAAATGGGGAGTGCAGGGGAAGTCTTTGGGGAGCGGGATGGGGATAAATCGGGAAGTCCGCGAACCGGTGACGGGGGGAAAGAAGAACCCAACGAAAACCCTAAAAGGTGACTATCTCTCGAGAGAGAGAACCCTACTCCCGACCAAGAGGAGAACCTTCCTTAGATTAATAGAATTGCTATAATTATTTTCGTAGTGGTCTCATATTACTTCTTCATTAGGAATGAAACTTATGTAAAAACACATTTTGTCAATAACATTATTATTTTAATTGGAACCATGTGAAAATAAATGGTAGCTTAATTTTATTCCACAAGTTTCCTTTCTCATCAACCTTTTCTTATTACTAAATGTTGTAATATTGGCCCATTTCTAGGACATTTGTTTAAGCCCAAATGCAACCAAAGCAACCGAGCCCCTTTGTTCTAACCCATTGAGTTACCCGGGTCTTGGGTCTGTCGCAAAGACCCGTTTGTGAAGTCTGCGGATCCTCTTTGATAGATCTCAGCCATTGATCTTCTCTATTACATTGTGGCCGTTGATTGAGACTATAAAATGGCTATTTCCGAAACACTAGTTTCATTATATGTTTTCACTTTCTCTCATCTCTCTCTCTCTCTCTCTCTCTCTCTCTCTCTCTCTCTCTCTCTCTCTCTCTCTCTCATCATCGCAACTGTACTCTGCATCTCTGTAAAATTCGATCTCTCATCGGAGTTTCTGTGAAATCTTTTAGTGTTTTTGGTAGATCTGAGTGTTTCCATCTTTACTTCACATTCTTTGTGTACAAACTGGGTTGAGCCAAAAATTAGGGTTTTCTGGGAAGTTAGGATTTGTTCGATTCATGAGTTCTCTGGGTTTCTGGGTGAAGTTTAAGGGGTTTTCGAGGGGCTTTGCGGCTTGCATCCTTTTGGTTCTCTGATTTGATTCTCAAGTGACATTACTTTGTGGTTTTGGGTAAAACTAGCCATGAGCCGATAAACAATATCGAACTTAGGGTCTTTGCCCATAGTGCATTTTTGCTTTATTATTTGCAATATTTTCTTTAATATTGAGTCTTAGAGTAATTGTTGTACTTAATAGGGCTTATTATTGAGTATGTATTCTTTGGTATTTTGTGTATCAATCTATTTTGAGGCGGATAGATATCCAACACTAAATTTATCCATTTCTCTTGAAAATTTGGAGCTCATTACATATAGAGTCGATCTTATGTTAAATATAGTAACAATAATCAATCTTATGCTTGTGATTGTGTTATGGCTTCTTCCATAACATTGGAGGGTTTAGGTGAATGTAAAAATTTAAATATAATATCTATCCCATGGATTATATCAATGAGATCGCCTCATATAAGTCTTTGTCTTACATATAGTGAGATTCTTATGTTTATTCAATTTTTCATTACATTTGATATTGTATTTTATGAATATATATATAATATATAATATTTTTAAGATATATATATATATATATATCTATAGTTATTATGTTGTACAATCCAATTACTAGAGGATCAAGTGCCCACCAATATTAACTATAAAAGCTTATTTAGATATATAGCCCAAGGGTAAGTCTCCTGTCAGACCATCTAACGGATCTAATTCGTTAGACTCGATCTAATACCTGGACCTATGGTTAATCCATTCTTGACACGCATAACCACTAACACCACAACAACAACATCCGCTGGCCGTTGCTAATACTTTTTAGGAGGGTTACTAATACTTTTTGGTAGGACTACTAATACTTTTCAGGAAAATACTAAAATACCTTTAATCAAAAAACATAATACTTTTCAATAAGATTATTAATGCATTTTAGGGGGGATACTAATACTTTTGTGGGAAAAAAATCAATATTTTTCATGATAATTACTTAAAAAACTGGTCACAGGGTTACCAATACTTTTTCATGGATTACTAATACTTTTCTCGAGGATTGCTAAAACTTTTCACGGGAAAAACTAATACTTTTGAGGTTTTCTAATAGCACGTACACCACTATCTAATACTTTTTAAGGGGATTACTAATACTTTTGAGGGAAAAAATCAATACATTTAACGAGGGCTACTAAAAACATTATGTTCAAGGGAATTACTAATACTTTTGAGATATATATACTACTAATACTTTTCAGATATACTGCTAATATTTTTCAGGGGAAAAACTAATACTTTTAATAGCACCTAATATTATAAATATACCACCGGACCGGAGATCCTATGATACTGCTCGAGTATATTACAAAAATATCAGCGGTACATGAAATTACAATAAAATCGGATCAAGTTAGGTCCATATAATGTAAATGACCCGTTACATGGTCTAACCCAAGTTTTTGTCATAGTCCAAAATTATATATAGCCTAGTCGGTCGTATGATTTGTAAACTTGCAACACTAGAAACTCCACCATAAATATATAAATACCATTTTCACCTTCTTTTTTTCGTGTTACGCATCCTTTGGATATTTTACAAATTTTCTGTTCTTTATACTTTCCACATCCTAATTAATTATATAGTTCAGTTTGACTTTTCACATAAATTAAAAAAACTATTAAACATTATAAATATACGAAATATTTACTTTATTTGCTCCTATTTAATGAATAGCGTAAATTAAATATACATATTAAATATGGTTATAACAGTAAAAGAATGGAAAAACTACTATTAAATATAGAAAATGGACTATATATTTGGGACATAATCCCAAAAAGGAATATATAATGGACTATATACTTGGGACGGAGGGAGTATTTCGTTTCTCTTTAGAAATACTTGAGCTTTAGGTTTTTTTTTTTTCGAACAAGAAGTTCTTAACGACTTGTTGTATCACATGTAGTAGCTATTTAGCAAGAACTTTTGAAGTTTTGTATTCAAGATGATATCACATCAATATATATACATAATGGCGGCCAAGATAAAAATTGGGTGAACCAAAGATACGAAAGTGGGATGAAATAGAATGAAAAATTCAAGAAATATAAATTCTAACTCAGTTTTTTTTTTTGATACAAGTTAAAAAAATCACATAGGGCTGGGCCAGGGGCAGTCCCCCCTTCTTTGTATTGGATTATATACACCCTATTGTATAATTGTAAATTACAGCACAGTATTTAACATGAAATTGAAACAAAAAAAAAAATCCAAAATGCATTATGTATTTTTACCTTAAAAGGGAATCTATTAATTCCTTTTCTCGAGGCATGCAACGTTGACTGTTGAACCTTAGATATAAAATTAATTCACCACTCTATATTATTGGCATTTGTGGCCAGTTCATGAATGAATATTGAATTCCTCTTGACCTAATTCTTACATTTCATGTTATAAAAACTATAAATTTTGCATTTAAGTTAGGGGCAAAATTAACTTTCTTGTACTGCTGCAAATGGTCATAAATATAAAGATGGGATGGCAAACAAGTTTAAAAGAGTGTGGGTGAAAGTGGGGTATGTCACTTAAGTGAGTTGCAAGAATCGGTACAAGAAACCCATTCAATTTCTATCTGTCTTTTAATTGGGCGGTGAAAAATGGTACTTTGGGAATGATAGAAATGTAGATGAACCATAATATCTATATATTTGGTTTTGGTTTTAGAAGAATGTATTAAAAAATTTTATGTATATAATATGTAAATACAAATATGATATCATGGAGGCTAAAATATATTACCATCATATGACCATATCATTGCATATTTGCATGCATGTTAAAATCATAAAGTATTTGGGATTCATGTATTTTTATATGGATCCAAATTCCACTTGAATTAGAGGTTGGATTGAATTTGATGAGGTCAATCCATTCTTAAAATGACTAACGAAACAAAGATAACACGCCGATCAACCATATACGGACTAATTAAGCAGATATATTAAATACTTCCAAAGACAATTTACATTACTTTCTATCACATTGTCTTGTTCTTTGCATCCTCTTGACTTAAATTGACTTAACTTACGGAAAATTTTAATTGAGGCCAATCAGTTAGCTTGACGTGGCCTGCTCAGTGCTCTTGTTAGTCCTCGTCCCAGCCATCTGGTTAATGTGGTTGAGGCGGGGAAAAATGTCCATCTCTTATTCAGGATCTACAACAACATCGAATCATCAAAACAAAATAGAAATACGAGAAAAAGTACACAAAGAAATATTAGCTCGAGGAAATATTACCTTGGACTCCTGTTGGGGTCTCTGGTCTTGGCGGCGGCGACCTTGCTTGCTCGGTTCCTTGGGGCGCTGATCTTACTGGCTCATTCCTTAGAGACGGCGACCCTGTCTGCTCAGTCCTCCAAGGCCGCGGATCTACAATTGGCGATCTTGCCATTCGGCTCATCGTGGCAATCGAATTGGATCTTCCCGTTCAGTCCTCGTGCGTGCTCGAGAGGTAGCTCTCTCCTCGGTACTTGATCCACCCGGCAGATCAACACGCAAGCCGGCTCGCGATAATACAACCTCACGAGTCAAAAAAATTTCTTTTTCTATCGGCCTCCGGTAAAAGCTTTATGTTCTCCAACATGTTCAGGAACTCGTCCGAGAGACGACCTTGGGAAGGACGATTCCCTGCACAAGAAATAAATAATTAACGATTAGAATTTTCTGAAAATTTAAAGAGCAGAAAATACTTACTAAAACCATAATGGAATGGAGAGGAGAAGCAAGAAACGACTCGTTATCCCTGTCGCGAGGGGTCATCTAGTCACCCCGACCCAGAACCATTTTTCCTTCCATTCTTTCAACGACTGTGGAATGCCCAAGACCAAGTTGTCCCGGTAGCCGGACTTGGTCTGAATATAGTACCACCCTGATGGCCTTCCCCTCATGCTGCCCGAGGTCGCCTTCCAGACGAACAACTCGTTCATATCTTCAAAACGGGGTCGCGGGTAACCCTGTCGAGAGAAAAGCACGAGCAACCCAATTAATATACCCCAAGTCATGGGATGCACCTGAGACAGTGCAATCCCCCATCTCCTGAACCAGTTGGTGATCAACCTTGGCATGGGAACCTCAACCCGTATAATATACTGTGGGCGTACATGGCAATGCACCCCAAGGGTGGCAACTCAGGCACCTCTTCGTGGTAGGGCAGCCAAAATCGTATAGTTGAAGGAAAATCGTGGCCTTGGTAGAGAGCGTCCAACTCATGCTGCATCAACAAGCCCAATTGAAAGTTCTGGCCGGTTTCTGTCCAATCAGTCCTAACATTCCTTGAAGGCCTTCCGTCAGCATCTTGGTCCTAACCCGCAGCCCGACCAGAAGTTGACTGAGCTGCACTACGAGCGACCCCACCACTTGGTCTTGCGGGCTCTCCACATCCC
This sequence comes from Rehmannia glutinosa, assembly GCA_016081115.2. NCBI lineage: Eukaryota > Viridiplantae > Streptophyta > Magnoliopsida > Lamiales > Orobanchaceae > Rehmannia > Rehmannia glutinosa. The sequence continues at coordinate 97,333,744 of CM071936.1, read as the reverse complement.
GCACCACTTAGCCCTGCGACCATTAGTGGGTTCCTCTCCACTCAATCCAGTGTCGCGCCCCACTCCTTGGGCTCAACTATGGCCTCCCATATTGGCTCCACATTCTCGCTCGTTTCTGGAGCCCTTGTCGCAGCAACACCCTCTAGCACGTTGGGTCGCACACTTTCACCATTCCAAGACTCCATGTTTGATTTTCTGGAGATTCTACTGGTTCGTCTTCCGGGGATAATTATGTGTTGTAAACTTCTTCGCCGAAAACAACTGTGATTGGGGTGGGATTCAAAATCTCATCACTCCAGCTCCCCTTTGCGGGATCTCTTGTTCAGAACTATCGCCGGAACTAGAGACGTTGATCATGCTAGGATCCTCCGGAGTAACCTCCATTTCAGACGAAGGATCTCCAACCTCGACCTCCGCGTTGTAGTCTTGATTTTGGCTATTGTCAATGAAACTAGACATTTCTTGAAAAAAGAACACAAAAAAGAAAAAAGAAGAAAAAGTTTCGAAGATTACCTAAGATTTCCATAGCCATTTCTCTCAAAGCCGACCTGAAACTCTTTCCTCGGTCTCTGCGATCTCTTGTATGATATAAATGAAAACAAAAGTGAAAATGGAAGAAGAAAGGCCATATTTATAGGCCAAGATCTCTCGAAAATCACGCGCCTGTTGAAAAGGGCGAATCTTTTCAAAATTCGAAATCTGAGTAATTGTCACGTCCCTCCGGTTCCGCGCGACACGACGGTCCACTCAGAAGACGCCACGTGTCTGCCAAGTGCCATCATTAGTTCCATTTAATGCGTCGTTTCAATAAATAATAGTCGATTGACAGCTGTCGACAGTTTTAAAACTGTTTGATCTTTTTTCTCTCTCTCCATTCAAAGTTCAAAACCGTTTCGAATAATCTTCTCCTTGTCTTTGAACTTGGGGGCCATTAATGATACCCGAGCAGAGCTGGACAAAATACCTCCACGTGGCCATCCAAGATTCGATGACATGGATGTTGGGTTCGCTATACCACACGGGGTTCGCACATCGGAAATTTAAAATTTTTAATCTAATTAAAACAAGTGCATTCATCAAAATAAATACTAACCCCGTAGGTTCACATAGCGATTGTAACGATCGATATTTTCGTTATCGCCGAGAAAACAAATTTTGTTTCGTAAGTGATAAAAGGAAATTACCCTCGTAGAGTCTTCTCCTTTAGCGAAGATTGAGAGGGAATCAATTTCCTGATATGTGGCAATCACCAAAACTCCAAATGCTCGCCAATAGGGATTCAAACGCTCTCCAATCGAGTCCACCTTCGATTGACAGACACCTAATAAATCTTTCGCTAGTAAAATTTATTTCGTTCTTCAAAATAATAATTGGAATAGAACTCTTAATCTCACAATCAACTAGTGATAGGAGATTAATTGTTATAGAATAATAATTATCAATTAATTATTATCCACAAACAAGGAAGATAAACACTTAAAGAGAGAATTTTGGAAAACAAGAACTATTTTCTTTCTTTTCAAAAATTGAAAACCCACGGCAATGTTGTTTTTTTTTTCTCAAAGAAATTGCAACTTATCTTCTTGTCAACCGTTAAGCATTCACCTTTTTCTTTTATATATTAACAAGTTTAATAAATATAATAAAAAGGAAAACTACCCAGTAGTGGGTTGGACCACTACACTAGTGGTCTTGTGCCAAGAATAAAACTGCCGTGTTTTTTTTCTTTTTTTCTTTTTTTTTTATTTATTTTAATCTCTCTTATGTATATATATATATATCACACATATATATATATATATGTATATAAATAAATTTTATTTATTTATTTATTTTCAATAATCTAATGGGCTTCTACAATTAGGCCTACTAGATTATATATGGGCTTGGATTTCAAAGTCCAACTAATTAATTCAAATAATTAATATCCAAAGCCCAAATTAATCAATCTAATTGATTAATTAATTTATTCTATTCCTTTCATTGAGCCTTCTAATCAAATTAGATTTAATTAGATAATCATATTATTTAATTAAATATTTAATTCAACTATTGAATTAAATTAAAACTCTAATTAATTAATCTATATTAATTAATTGCATCCAACTATTGAATTTATCAATTTGGAAATGTCAACAACCAAAATTATGTGTGACCCTTTTAGGTTCACGACTAACACTAGCAGCAAGCTTACAACTCTTGTAACTTTCGAATAATATATTCTACTAATTAATCATATTAATTAATATACTTGAAATTAACTCTTTAATTTCAAGAACCTACAAATCATGGTAACATCTAGCAAGTAGCATGATTACCCAGTATTAGGTGAAATAGCGAGTAAACATATTTCAATTGCAATTGCATACATGTACAATCCTTTCGACAACTAATTTCCCGATTAAATCTTGGGTATGGATTTATCGAAACCCAATTGATTTAATAGCGTGATTCCATTTCAAGTTCTAGTGATTCTTTTATGAATCAAATCCATCGTGCCTTGGCCAAGGTCTTTGAATCACAAACTATGAAAACGTTAGAAATTCCTTGTCAAAAGACAAGTGTCGAATTCTATGTTCTCTGAGACAAGCCTCCATGTACATCAGTGCAATACCCAAAATACCCATTTGTGATTGTCAAGCAATCAAAAGATAAATCAAAGTATTGCAGGGATAGACACAAGCGCTACTCGGCCGCATTCCTCACACGAGGATTAATCATGTACTATTGCAATATAAAAATCCTTATTCGACAAACAAAGTTTCCATATAAGAATTTTTCATTGGGTCATGTTCAAAATGAACTTGTTCGCCAACAAGCACCAGCGCGATATGCATTTCGTCTCAACGCTAATGTTAATGGAATGTAACATTCTCGTCTCACGAGCATGCATCATATACACAAGTCTTATGGGGTTATTCAATGTCCTATCTTGAAAAACCCATTGACTCGGAACTATTATAAGATCAAAGTCTTAGAGGCATGTTCCATGATCGCCATCAAATGCGCAACCATACCCCATAGCTTAAAATGATCTAAGGACTTTATCTATGAGCAATTAAATAATAAATGCAAAACATAAGATAAAGAAAAATGCCTTTATATTAATATAATTCCCAATAAAATTGTTTTTACAAGTAGGATAAATCCAATTCTAATTGGAGTGCAGGGCACCCTACTCTAACAATGGACCGTTCAGGTGACGTGGACCGATCAGACCATCCTCACCCGAGCCGAGGTACCGAGCCGAGCTCAACTCACTTGAGTATCTGGCAAAAGAACTCAACATCCCACCACTAAATGGATCCAATCCACCAGTGGCAGACCAAGGAGCCACCTGTCAACGCATCAACGGGACAAGTCAACAAGCACCTTCCAACACATGGTTACCATGCGCCTCATGCACATCAAGAGGAGAACAAATGTTCCACTAATATTTTAGATGTAATAATTACTGCTCGGGTACAGTAATAAAAAGCATTTTTCAGCCACTTATGTTATTTCCAGTTGTCCATTTTTAGTTCCCACTTCCCAGTCAAGTATTTTTAGTTTTTGGCTTGTTGATCGAATAAGAGCATCAACAAAAAGAAGTTGTATAAATTAATATTCTTGCATCATAAAGTTCAACAATCTCACCCCAACAATTGCTTCAATCAAATTGAAAAGATATTATTGAATTTCCACTAACTTATTTCATAAAAAAAAATGATTTTATGTTTCTAGGTTTCGGTCGGTAATAAAGTGAATTTGTGAGCTGCCCATAAAGTAGTTCAAATTCATAAAACTATACACTATGTGATAATACTTGCACCCCATAAATATGCCATACCTTTTATTAAACTAGAAGTTCATTGATGCTTATATAATTAGTCTCGATCGTCTTTTTCAATGAAAGTATGACAATTAATGAAATTATATGTGGATAAAGATTGATAACCTACTCGTGTGAACTATAATAATTTGAAAATCTTAAAAACAATTCTAATAATAAAACAGAATATTTTTTATAAGAAGTCAAGATTATGTGTGTATATTATACAAATAATAATATATAAAATATCTGGATATTTTTTTATATATAAGAAGTCAAGATTATGTGTGTATGTTATATAATTTTCACTGTTTAATACAGATTATAGGATACCAAGAAATGTGTTGTGAGAAAAAATTATGTTGATAATGTATACAAATTACCACATACTTCCTACACGTATGGTTGATCTAGGGCCTATTAAGTACTAACCAAAACCTAATTATGCACTTGAATTTTATTTGGAAACCAACTCATCGGTTAAAGTGAAAAATATACATTGAATAAAAACAAAGAGCAAAAACTTGAGTAAGAAACCTTTGGTAATTATATATTTATCCATCATTTACATATTATTTTGATGCAATATGTCACTTATGAATTGTCCTATATTGATTATTATAAGTCTTGTAAACTACTTCTCCTATCATTAATTGGTTTTCTGATGAAACTTCAATTGGGTGGTTAGCGTTCTCCCTCTCATATTGTGCAGTGTGCATACTTCAAGTGTGGGTCGTACAAAATATCCTCAATTTTAACATGGTATCAAAGCAGATCCCATGCTCGGCCCAAATAGGTTGTTGATATGATGGAGCATGGAGAACTCGGGTGATTAGCGCTCTCCCTCTTGTATTATTGTACTCTCGTATTGTGTTATAATTCAAATGCAAGTCATACCAAGTCCATGTTGAAATGATGGATCATGGAGGATAATGATCATGATTAACGAATTGACGAAGAACTTACAAGTGGGAGGGGTGTAATGAAAGTTGTGACTTCTCTCACATTGATTAATTAGAGGAGGAAAACCTAACTTATATAGTTATATTGGGGATACTTCAAGTGTGTGTAGTACCAAGTCCCCCAAATTTAATACATTTCAATATATATCCAACATATTTAAACAAAAATTACAACACCTCTAAAATCATTAGACTTTTTATTCATTGTATTTGTTATAATACTTTTTAATTCTTTTTCTTTCAGTAATTACTTTCTCTTAATTTCCTCTCCGAAGATATTTTAAATTGGACTCAAAATGTATCCAATTTTAACCCAATAAAGCATTCAAGCATCTAATATATTATTGTGCCCCGCCTGGCGAGGATCAACCAACTATGATTCACGTCAGATGAGGAACCCTAGAATGTCAAAAACAAAGAACATCAACAAGAGGAATCCCGGCGAATCAGTTTCGTACCCCCCAAGGATGCAAGGTCGGCACCTTAAGGCAGAATAATCGAAAGGTAATGCTTTATGCAGAGTAGCTCGAGCTAGCTAACCCAGCACGCTAAACATGCCATAAGTGCTTCCATGTCTAATCTGATTTAGTTCCTGGTCGAGCGAATCAATTCAGTATGATGGAGTTGCGTAACTTAATCGAGAAGAAAAATGTGTCACAAGGTGTGTCAGGCGACAACCATCATGCAATTAGTCACATAATCCAATTCCATCGCAGGGTAGTTACGACACCCTAACATTTTGGGTATTAACACGTCTACATACGAGGAAATTATTACTCCGATAATCCCCAAAAGTCAACTAGGTTTTTGTATGTGTTATACAAATGGCCTCATATATGACTGAAAGAGATGTTGGTTCCACAATGCATTTACTTTAACAAGTTTTGGGCTTAATAAAAAGAAATATTAAGTCAGACCTCCCGCTAGTCGGTAAACCTATGTATTTACTACTTTTGACGTTTTCATTCTCCCAAATGATAGTTGTTAATCCACAAAACTTATATTTTTGGTTGACTTAACTATTAGCGACAACATATTTTATAATAGTTGTCGCTCACTATTAATAGCTTCTTTCCATAATGGAGCTTCTGGATTGGACAATGCTTCACCAATTGTCCTTGGTTCATTTTCTAACACATAAGTTAGAAAATCACGGTTTTATGGCTTCTTAGCTGTCTTTTCCCATAAACGACAACGGTTTTACGTTAAATTGTTGTCGTTTAATGCATCCACAATGGTTTTGGTGTTGACCGTTGTCTACTAGATGGACAATACATCATTTCCAACAATGATGGAGCTTAAGAACACGGGTGTTCTAGAAAAACAATTGATGCGACTTAAAAATTGATTTTCCAAGTAAGTACTCTGTGTGGTACTCATCAACTGTAGTCGTCAACTGATACGCTGCGTTGAAAATACAAATCCACACCTCAACTTGTATTTTCGTGGAAAAAAAATCACCCAATATAAAAAGTATTTATTGATACCAAATGCTTTTATACAATAATAAAATAACCAGAATAAGACTTTTTTTTCTCATACTCCCAGTCTCCCATAGGGATGTCAATGGTCGGGTAAGACCGGACCGACCTTAACCCGCCTTATTTGGGCGGGTATGGGACAAGTAAATGGGTATGGGACGGAGTAACGGGTATATGTTTTGGACCGGGCGGGGACGGGTCGGATGCAATGCATTGACCACCCATACCCGAATTCGTTTAATTATATATATTTTATTTTTTTATTTTTGTTTTTGTAAAGACAATTTATCTTGCAACCCTCATTTATAAATCTAATTTATTTCTTTGTTACATGTTTGTTATAATATTATATTTTTAATTGACTTACATTAATTTATCTAGAATTTAATTTATCAAATGAATCAGTAGGAACTAGGAAAGGCCTTAGTTGATCTATTATTCACTCCGGTCTTCAAATTGATTGTGTTGTAAGCCTGTGAATATTTTAAACTTAGATATAAGTTGCTTTTGTTTTTGATTTTCAATTATCATTATTGCATGTAAATTGTTTCAATATATTACTTTTTTTTTTGGTTTGCAGGTTTGTTGAATTTACTAATTATTTTTATCAATATACTACTAATTGTTTCAATATATTAATCATTGTTTCAATAACATTGCATGTAAATTTTTTCAATATATTACTAATTTTTATTATTCTTGGTGGCAATATAATAGAAAAAAATAAAAAATAAGTTAAAATGGATACATAGGTGGTCTAATGGGTCTAGCGGGTCTTACCCGCTAAACACGTGCAGGTTGGGACGGGTCTCGGTCCGGGAGACGCGCGGGTCTGGAGCGGGTCTGGGTCCTGAAATCTTAGCGGGTCGGGTCTCGGGTCCAGGCGGACCCGACCCATTGACATCCCTAGTCTCCCACCTCTTTTCTTTTTTTTTTTTTTTAGAAAAAGTCTCCCACCTCTTTAATAGACTCTCAAGTTAAAATACTTCCAGCACAGAAAACAGAGCTCCCGAGTGGTCCCCCCAAAAAGACGTGCTTTTAAGTTTTAACACATGTAAATTGCCCAAATAACCCTCCATCCCATTTTCCCGCCAAAAAATTCCTCAGAACAATCCAAAACCCGAAAAGTAAATCCGGGCCGGAATTTTTTTTTTGAATCATATCCACCATGTCACCATCACAAATTCATAAATCATCCCCACCATGGGACCCACATTTCCACCTACACTTTTAAGAATCCATCTGTCCTCCATTACCACCCCACCCCCACCCCCCACCCCCCAAATTCAAATTTTATTTTTTCGTACATGCAAAAATTTATCACTATATATAAATCCCAATCCACTCCACTCACACACTAGCCACTTAATTTATACTCACTCCACCACAATAATGCCACCGCCACCACCCCTCACGGCGGCGATAACCCTAGCGCCGCTCCTTCTCTTTCTCTTCTTGGCCCGGCCCACCGTTTCCTTGCGCCCCTGGCCCAACACAAAGCCCAACTCAACAGATTTCCTCTATGGTGGGTCCAAAAAGTACGAAGGCTCATCCGAATTCGTCCACTTGAAATACCACATGGGCCCAGTCCTCACCGCCAATATTACCGTATACCCCATCTGGTACGGCAGATGGCAGAGCTCCCAGAAGCGTATCATCCGCGAGTTCATCGCCTCCATATCCGCCGTCGATTCGAAGCCGCCGTCGGTCTCCGGCTGGTGGAAAACCGTCCAGCTCTACACCGATCAGACCGGCGCCAACATTTCCCGAACGGTCCATGTCGGCGAGCAGAAGAACGACCGGTTCTACTCCCACGGCAAGTCTCTCACGCGCCTATCCGTACAATCGGTGATAAAATCGGCGGTCACCGCCTCCACGCGCCCCCTCCCGATCAACCCCAAGAGCGGGGTTTACCTCCTGCTGACGTCAGACGACGTGTACGTCCAGGATTTCTGCAACAACATATGCGGTTTCCACTACTTCACCTTCCCGTCCATCGTCGGGTACACGCTACCGTACGCCTGGGTGGGGAACTCGGCTAAGCTGTGCCCCGGCGTGTGTGCTTACCCCTTCGCCGTACCGGATTATATCCCCGGGCTGAAGGCCGTTAAGTCGCCTAACGCCGACGTTGGGGTTGACGGGATGATAAGCGTGATAGCCCACGAGATAGCTGAGCTGTCCACGAATCCGTTAGTTAACGCTTGGTACGCGGGTCAGGACCCGGTTTTCCCAGTGGAAATAGCGGATTTGTGCGAGGGTATTTATGGAACAGGGGGAGGTGGGTCGTACACCGGGCAGATGTTGAACGGCAAGGATGGCGCCACGTATAACATGAATGGGATCCGACGGAGGTTCTTGGTTCAGTGGGTTTGGAACCATTTGTTGAATTACTGCACTGGCCCTAATGCACTTGATCAGTAAAAAGAAGCTTTTTTACTGTTTTTTATTTTTATTTTTATTTTATTTTGTTGTTGAAAATTTGTATGGGCTTCTTTTGGTTTTTAAAAATATAGATTATTTTGTTTGATTTTTGGATTTTTTTGGTCATTAATGGATAATTAGTTTAGGTATATTTATGCAATTCTAAATATGCTCAAGATTTGATTAAGTTGTGAACTTGTGATGATACTGTAAGATTAATTATATATATACGTTATTATGTGATTATGTTTGGGGCAGTAAATCTAGTATTCCTTTTTTGGGTGGTTGGAGATATTTCCATTAATGTTGGGAGATTTGTTTAATAGAGTTTCTTATTTTCCGTGTCTATAGGCTGTACTGGAATTTGGAAATGTGGACAACAATAATATATTTGATTGAGTGTTTCGTTAGGAAATATGTCATTGTTTCCATAGCAAAATTGTTTTTTAAATGGTTATTCAAAAACATGTTTTTTACTTTTTTGAGTTTAAATGTTCTCTTTACCTTTCTTTTCATTTCTAGCGAACCCTGTTATATTTTAAAGGAACGCTATTCCCAACCCCAAAATCTATCTTGACACCCCTTCTCTTTAAATATGAAAATGTCATTAATAAAAGGACTAAAATGCCCTCAATGCCCTACTAAATTTATAAACACACCCATCTTTTTTAATTCTTATTCAACTTGAAAGGAACTCTGCAGTGATTTTTCGTCATTCTTATTATGATTTTTGAAGAACATTTATGAATTAGATAATTTGAGAAAATTTATTATTTATTCAACTTACTCATTCAATACCAATTCAAGCACAAGGTTATGGGAGATAGATTAAAACATGACCCCCTTTGTGAAATACTGCAGAGATAATTTCCAATATGTCCAGCAAATGTATCTCTCTATCAAATATTTAACTATTGATTCTCCATGTTTTCTATGTTAAAATGTTTTTACCTGCAAAAAAATTACAGTAATTTCATTGGTTAAATTGCTTATAATTAAACAACTAACAGTCGTTTTCCTTTCTTCTGGCTTTTTACTGAACCCTTGCCTCATAGTTTTGTTTTGACTCTAAATGACCCATGATAACCCCAAAACTGGATTATTAATGGAATATGATTTTCACAAGATTTTCTTGATTACATTACAAAATATGTACATTTCATGATTTTGATGAAGCTTGTCAGACCAAATTATCTTCATGCTAGCAAGATTTGTTGTTTTGGGAAAAAGAATTGGAGTTTAATTGGGATTTAAATGGGAAAGGGTAAATTGGGGATTATTGGGGGTGTATTAAGTAAATAAGTTAGTTTTAAAAAAGAGGTGAGGGGGTATTAAGAGGGGTGAATTAATAAGTTTTGTGGGTTTTAATAGCGCTCCTCCATATTTTATTCAAAAATAAGAGGATACATATCTCGTTACCCAGTTACATAATTCGGTGTCCAGTTATGTACCATCAATTTTTTGAAAATGACCGACTGTCTCATCGGAAAATATACGAAGGATATGATTGTCAATTTTTGGTTAAATGGACTAAAAAACTTGTTTTTGAAAATACATGGCTATTTTTCATTTTCACAAAACATAAGTGACTTATTTACACAAATAATTGTTTTATATTCTTTAACAAGTACTTTTTACATGTATTTTTAATATTATTATGTTTTGCGAAAAATCTTGTATAACAATTTTGATCTTGCAAACAAATTTTGTTGTCGTGTTAGAGTAAATTTTCGAACAATTGGATGTTTGGTTAAAAAAAAAATTGCAGTGAAACAAAACCGGAAATCCTTCATATTCAATGGCAGCATGACTTGTATGGATGTATTTTCAAGTTTAATTTCCAGTTTCTAGTGTTTGAAAATGAATTTTCAAACTTTATTGATTTTCGTGTGAGAATTTAGAATATATTTGGTTTGTTGTCTGAATTTCTGTTTGAAAATGAGAATATGTTTGGTTATAATTTTTCAAATGTATTTTTGACATAGAGTTGCGTGATTGTAGTTTATTTTTACCTAGATTTGTGTAATTGGGATGGAAATTTGTTTGGTTGTGTTTTCAAAAAAATATTTTCCATAAAATGTGAACTGAAAATGACTTCATTTCTACTGAAAACTTTTTAACCAAACATAAACTCATTTTCCGAAATAGTTGGAAAGTAGAAAAATGGTCATGGAAACGCAACCATACAAGGCCTTTTGTTTTTCAAAACTTTGATTTTTAAGGGATATTTTTGCAATTGTCGTATAGTTATAGAGGACCAATTTTATAATTTTGTGTTAAAATATAGAGAAAGACTGAAAAGATATCCGTGCACGCCCCACTCTACTGGTTCAGTACGTAGCAGATTTGGCACATCCCAAGACTGCTTTTTCTACTGTTTTTGAGGGCTCACAGCCTCTTCGGGATTCAGCAATTGGGCCCTAATTATGCAATTCCCTTTTACTTTTTTCTTTTTTATTAAACAAAAATGAAAAAGAAAAAGAACAAAAAATTCTCTTGGAGAAAAAGCACAAAAATGGTGGCAATTCGGATCATCAGGTCAGATTCATGTTTGATTTTAGATTGATTTCGGTTATGCTTAAAATATATAAAAAATTAATTAAAATAAAAAATAACTATATTTTAGACTAATTGGTAAAATTGTGTCAGTCGTTTTTGAGTTGGAGTTTCTCTTATTTGAGTTTCTCTCAATAATTTCGGGTCGAGTTCGTGTCGGGTGAGTGATTGTCACCCCTGTATGTTACAAAACACACACATACACACATATTTTTTTACATGCACAAATAATTTTAAGGAATAATTACAAAAAGTACCCTTGAAGTTTGATCTAATTACAAAAAAACCCAACTAACTTTCAAAATTACAAAAACTACCCATGAGGTTTGATTCTATAATATTTTTATAAATATAATGGGTGATTTTTAAATGTTTTTTGCTTATGAAGAGGTAAATGTTAGGCAAAATAATACTTTAGGGGTATATTTTGTAATTCTGAAAGTTAGATGAGTTTTTTTGATAATTAGGGTACATTTTGTAATTAACCCTAATTTTAAAGTAGCATTTCGTAAAATGGGTCGGTAAGTTGGGCACACGATGGGCATGTTTTCAATTTACTAGATTTTAGGGAACCGTAATTAAATTGGAATAAATGGTTTGACAACCAAGGACAAAACAATATCCCTTTCTCCCCTTAATTCATGGTGACTTTTGCCTTGGGGGTGGTGCAAAGTTGACAACTTTTTTTGAGTAAATACTTTCACTTGTTTTCTTTTTTGAGAAGTTTTGATTTAATCCTCTCTAAGAATATTCTCTCTCTAAGAATAACCTCTCTTCCCTTAACCTAGAAACCCGCCGCTCCCCCCCCCCCTCTCCACCTAAAGCCCCATCCCCACCCCCACCTTCTCGCCGGTAATGGCTGGACGGCCAGCGACGTCTAGTCGCTGGTCAAGCCGTTTTTCAGCCCCATGATATCTTTTTTGTGCTCAGATCCGGGCTTGGAGGATCTCGTGGAGGTAGGTAGCGGCGGTCTAGCCATGACTCGGTGGCAGATACGGTGGTGGACGGCGGCGGCGGCAGATCGAGTGGGGGGAGGTTTTTTCTTTTTGTTTTTCTTTTCCTTTTCCTGTTGTTGGTTTTTGGTGTTGCTTTTGTTGTTCCGGGTGTAAGGGGTGGCGGCAGTTTTGGTGGTGGTCTTGGCATAGATGGATGGTGGTGTGGATTTGACGGAGGGAGAGTCCGATTTCATGTTTTTTGGTCTCTTCCTTCTCTGTATGTGTTTTTACATTGTCCCCATTAGGTGGTACATTTGTCCCAAAAGTGGCTTTTTTCTTTCTAGTTCATATTTTGTCCCCTTTGTGGATTTGCTCGGAAGACTCGGGATGTGCCTTTATCCGATGATAATGCGCAAAAACGAGATCAAGTTATTTGGCACGTGTTTTGTCCAAATGATGATCGAAGTTCAATCTATGGATTATTTAGATCATTAGGTTTAAAACTCGTTTGTTTAGATCTGTATAGATCTATGATCTGTAGGCTTGCAATTGTTTTACATTTGATGTTGTAATCAGTTGTAAGTTCTTCTGTAAAATGAATGATATTCATTTTAACTCAAAAAAAAAAAAAAAAAAAAAAAAAAAAAGAAGTTTTGATTTAATCGATATGGTATTATAAATGAAAGGATTAATTGCACTTTCCCTCTAAACTATAGCATTTTCTACACTTTACTTACTGGGTTTGAAAAATACATATTCTGCCATATCAACTACATGATTTGTTGCAATTTACCCCTTGCACCAATCAAAAGTTGGCATGTGTCATGATAGATTCATGTTAGCTCCCAGGGATTAAGTGCAAAATGTTCAAATTTAGACATGCAAAAGAGAAATTTCCACAGTTTAGTATATATAATACAAAACGCACAACAATTTTGCGAGCAAAATACAATTATCCCTAAATAAAATATTAAAATAATAAAAGAATGTGTATCATTGTACTACATCACCGAAATCATAATTTAGAAGGTATATGCTTAACTCGTTAATATACTAAGGTAATATTTTTGAAATGCCCAAAACAAGAACATGGACAATAAATTTGAAACATAAGAGAACTAATTTATAGTTATAAATATACGGAGCACATTTGGTTTCATTTTCGAAGTCATTTTGATGTTTTTTATTATTTTCAGGTTTCAAGATATTTTCGCTAAGTTTTCGTGTAAAAGTGAAAGTATGTTAAATTAGTTATGCTTCTATATATGTAAATTATATAAGTTCTGAATTGAATTTTTTTATTTACTTTTTTGGTGTTTTTTCCAAGTATCGACATGGTATGTGAGTAAGTTTGCTTGAAAAGAAATGAAATATTTTCATTCAAAAAAGAAAAGATATAATATAACAACAGATCTGTGTTGACGCCAGATTTCGAAGCATCCAAGTGTGTCAATCAATTATACGCGACTTATTGTGATGAGCAGAAGATAAAAAAAGGGAAAATGATACAATTAAGTGAAGTGAATAAAATCTTCTTTTAACCTTGAGAGCACATTGTATTTTGGCTTTTATTAGTTCGAAACCAATTAATGCTCTATTAATAAAATTATAAACGAGAATACCATATGTATTATATATCCCTAAATGTAGGTCTAATGATCATTTGTGTGGGTTGTATTAATGATTGACACGCATTTAATGTGATATAACTTGACCTCCTTAAATTAGCCGTAAGCTATTTGACCTTTAGCTCGGTTCGGTAGCTTGGATTCTTGATTCTTGTCGCTTTGGGTCGGGTCGGTCTTTTTGGGGTCGGATACTAAAATGGGTTTCCTACCCTTGGTCTAATACACGTCAAATCATGAACAACAATCTGAAAAATAAAAACAAATGACACTTATTTTAAAAATGAGTGTAACAAATATATATTTTCTTATTCTCAAACAGTGAAAAATAGCAAAATCTTAGAAATGAAACCACACAAGTTATTCATATGAATTGATTGTTAAATTATAACTTGGTTAGGACGACGTAATGTATCTAAAGACAACCATTCAATTCTTATGGTACTCATTCATAAATTATTATCCTAATGTTTATATTTATCCAATCTTATAAAACTTTTTGTTGAATATTGTTACCAAAGTACTAATAAGTTTACACATTAAAATTTACCAAATACTATGACTATTTTGAATTGATTGTCAAATATTTAATTTTGACCTATATAGCATTTAAGTTTAACCAATCAATCATTTTCACATTCACTCTGTACATGTTCTGATGTTCATAATGTACTGTCTTAAACCTAATGTTTTTATGAGTACTGTTTGGCCCTTGCCAGAAAATTAATTAAAGAAAGAGATAAGAGAGTACTATCTACAATCTATACTTCTCTTAAAGAGAAGGGCTAGCTAATTTGTCAACCCACCATTTATTTGAGAAATAAATAAAGTAAAAAAAAAGAGAAAAAAAAGGTGAATAACAGAATTAAGTACTAGCACAGTAGTATTGGCACCTTAACAATGAGTTGAAACAATGATTCTTGTCAAAATACACTTAAATTAGTGTATTTAGATAAATATCAAGTTTTATACTAAAAGTCTCACACCATCTTACAAGAAACATGCTATATGATGAAAACATTTTTTTGGGATAATTACAATAATACCCCCAAGGTTGGCTAATTACAAAAATACCTAGAGATTTTTGGAAATTACAAAAAAATATTTAAATTTGATGTCTTACATTTTCCCCTTTGTATGTAAAAAACTTTTCAAAAGCACCCTTAAAGGACTTTTGTGATTATCCCTTTTTTCTGTCAAATTATATTTCTACAAATAAATAAAGGGTTAGAACTTAGAACTTAGAACTTAGAATGATACTGGTAATGTTATGATAATAGCAATTTTTGGTTTGCAATAATTCCGGAAATTGCAATCAACATTTATCCAAACTTAGGAAAAGGACAAGAATTGAATAAACATCAATAGTTAATTTAGGGTAAAAGAATCCACAAGAAAGATAGTACTTTCCTTTTGTATATTTCTACTTTTTTGGCTCATAGATCCAATGACTTTTCCTTGTCACCCCACGTGTCATCATCCTTGCTTCCTTCATGTACGGATGCCAAGCTCTTTGGACGGTCAGGATCTGGGGTCTTGCCTGACCCAATAAACGGATCGGGTCAAAACCCATGAAAAAATGACACGAATATTGTTGGTCATTTTGGCGCATTAGGTCATTTCCAGTAGTTGCACTATTTTAATTCAGAGTCTGCACTCCATCTCTAGCAGTATGCACTATTTTCAGCATTAAAAAAGAAGGCAAAATTATTTTCTAGTCATCTAAGTAGGCCTCTTCGGGGATTTGGTCCTCACTCATTTCAATTTTGATATTTCATCCTCTAAGTGACCTTTTTTCGGAGATTTAGTCTTGTCACCCTCTATAGTAGGTAATTTTGACCGGTTGGATGATTTGTATTTTTTTAAAAAAATAAATTATATTTTCGCTCATTTTTGCTGACAAGTATACAAACGTGGCGATTTTAGAAAAGACGAAATTATTTTTTAGTACTCTAAGTGGATTGACTTGGAGATTCGGTCCTCACATTTTTTAAAATTTTGAATTTTATCCTTTAAATAAATAAATTCAAATATTTACTCAAATTATAAATATAATTTCACTTTTACAATTTTCAAAGTTAAAATCAGTTCAACTATACATATGATATATAGAAAAATGTATTTAATTTAATTGAAATAAAATAAATAAATTTACAATTTTAAATAAAAAGGAATATAAAATTAAAAAAATTATTTTAAAATCACTACAAGAAAGATGGTCTATCCCAACACAACGCTATCAAAAAGCGGCATTATTAATATGTATTTAATGACGCTTTTTAAAAAGCATTGTAAATTATATAAATTAGTGATACTTACTAGAAAGTGTTAGCCTTTTAGTAAATTTAATGACACTTTTAATGAAATATCATTATCTTAATAAAATTACCGACTTTTTTTTATAAGTGTCACGATAATTATAGAATTTACTTACGATTTTTTATTTGTGTTCCTAAAATGACAACACTTAGTAAAAAGCGTTATAAAATTGATGACACTTTCTAATTTACTTACGCATTTTTTATTTGTCGCCAAATTTTTAAAATTTACTTACACTTTTATTGTTTGTGTCATTAAAATGACGACACTTATTAAAAAGCGTCATAAAATTGATGACACTTTCTATTTTACCTACACATTTTTTTATTTGTCGCCAAATTTTTAAAATTTACTTACACTTTTATTATTTGTGTCATTAAAATATCGACACTTATTAAAAAGCGTCACAAAGTAAAAAAAAATGGAATATCTATCCCACATCGAAAGATTGAAGTGTTGAGAGTGACTTTGAGAGTTAATAAATAGAGACTATGTGGTGTATAATTGACTAACAACAAATATATTCAAAGTGAGTCAAAATAAATATTAAGTTTAAATTTTTAAAATATTAATAAATAATTGATCTTTAATAAATTTTATAAAAGCTATAAATATAAAATTCGTCATAATTTTAATGACACTAATTTTCAAAAGCGTCGCGACTTTAAAGACGCTTAATAGCGTCCCTAAATTTAACAACGCTTTTAGCGTAAGCAAAGCTTCATTTAAAATATATTAAATCTTTATTAATTGTGACAAAAAATAGCGTCACCACATAATAACACATTTGACAAAAGCGTCAGGAAATGAAATTTACCTACGCATAGATCTTGCGTCATGAATATTTTCGTGACATCAAATTTAACAACGCAACATCGACGCTTTCAAAAACGTAGGTAATATACTTGTGACGCTAATAAGCGTACCAAGTAAAATTTTTAGCGTCACTAAACATAATTTTTTTTTTTTTGTAGTGAATTTATAGTTATAACTAAAAGTATAATTAAATTATATAATAAATATCTTAATTTTCAAAAATTCATGTTATTTATCATACGATTGAAATTTCTAATTTCTATAAGTTTGAATATTCAAATATTAAATAAAACATGATAGTTTGATATTTTTATATTTTTTAATATTTTAGTAAATAAAAAAATGAGTACAATAGAATATCTTGAATTTAACTTCACCCAAGTTCAGCATGAATATTTTCTCTCACTATGGGGAGTTCTCTCCGGATTGCGATCATGGCTTCCGACCTCAAGCCTGATCCACCTTTTCATTTTTTTGCTTTAGCTCTCGATTTAGATTTTAATTATGCCCTCACTTTAATTGGCTCATATCCTGCCATTTTTTTCTTTTCTAACTAAATTCTCTGATTTTTGAATAGGGTGTACCAATGGATGGGGATTTGCAATCAACGCACCTGGTTGTGGATTTACCTCCTCTTCATGATGTGGATGCTTTTCCACCGATCCCCTTATGTTTACCGGTTTCGAAATCGGCTCCTTCATCCCCTCTAAACAATCATCCACCAATAACAAACCCTAATTTTCCTCTTCCTAAAACTTTTACTTCAATTGTTGCTAACGCAACTTCAAACCCTTCTGAATCTACTCTCTTCGATTATACTCAACCTATAGGTTCAATTGTCAAGGATAATGATAAAGAAATCCTGTAATTCTCTACAGCAGAATCCGAAGCATTAACACAAAATTGGAATTTGGCATTGGTTGGTTAGTTTTCTCAGGACATCCCTGAAGTTAAACTGCTTAGAGGTTTCTTTGATAACTTGAAGTTACATGGGGAAGTTAAAATTCGCATCCTAAATTTACGACATGTTTTATTTCATTTTACTCATGAGGCTGATTTTGCACGTGTGTGGATGAAATCTGTGTGGTTCATAAATTCTTTACCTATGAAACTATTCAAATGGAGTCCTGTTTTTTCGGTTAAAAAGGAGTCATCTATTGTCCCTGTTTGGATAAAATTTCCTGGTTTACCTATATATTTGTTTGAGAAAAGTGATTTGTATAGTATTGCTAAACTCATAGGCCACCTTATCCAATTGGATAAGGGTACTGCTTCATGTGCTAAATTGTCTTTGGCTCGTATATGTGTTGGTATTGATGTGTCTCTTCCAAAAAAAAATGTTGTTTTCCTTCAAATTGGGGATAGATTGAGGGAACAGAAAATCATATATGAGTTATTTCCTAAATATTGTACAGGTTGTTATTACAATGGGCATGAGATTTCACAATGCTATATTGTTGAAAATGCTCCTAGACCCAGCAAACCTGTCCCTGAGCCTGAGAAACAACCTTCATCTCCTACTACACCTTCTTCCTCCAATACTGCACCTAATAATGAGTCATCACCACAAAATGTGGTACCCTCCCCTGCATTTATCCCCCCTCCAGCTTTGAATGAATCTCCACAACATGTTGATGTTGATGTCCATACTAAAATCCCGAATCAAGAAAATTAAGGACATGGAATCAAGTTGTTGTGGATAACTCTTCTGAGGAAGAGCCCATGATAACTAACTTTTTCACTTTGCTTCAACTTCCTAATGATCTGGATGAGTCTTTGATCCCTCATAATTTTCTTCTTCAAGCAGGATCCCGCTTTAAGCCCCTTGAGGATCTGAATCTTCAGGAACAAGACTTCATAGATGACAGGGAAGCTATGAAATAAATAGCCCTCCACAAAAGGGTTGTGTCTGTATCTCCTCCTAATTCTAAAAAAAGTCCTGAAAAGCCTATAAGGCCAATCAGGAACAAACCAAAAAAGAAAACATGAGTGTCCAAATCTTAGTCTGGAATGTGAGAGGTATACAACTAATCATTTTAAATTTATGTGTCACTCTCATAATATTCATATTCTGGATTTTATGGAACCCATGACCCCTCTCAATTTCCCCAATTTTTGCAAAAAAACTTAGTTTTCAGTCTATTGCCAATACTTCCAACAAAATTTGGGTTTTCTGGAACCACAACTTCTTTGGTTCTATCCTCAGAGATAGTGAACAAATCATTGACATTGAGTTTTCCTCTGCTTCCCTCCCCTCAAATTTTACATCTTTTGTTTATGCTGAGAGTACTAGAGTTGAGAAGAGAAACATGTGGGATGAGATCAGATGTGTTGTAGCCTTTTTGAACCCAAACCATGGTTGGTTGGGGGTGATTTCAATTGTTTTTATCTGAGAATGAGAGAATTGGTAGTGATACCAATAGGGCCTTTGAGATGGAAGAATTTGGGCAAATGGTTAGTGATAGTGGCTCAATTGATATTGGTTTTGAGGGTGATATTATGCACACTTGGAGTAGAAACTCTCTCCAAGAAAGGCTAGACAGAATTTTTCTTAACCACACTTGGGCTGGCACTTTTCCTATTTCCTCTGTTAAGCACTTTCCCCATGCTCCTCTTCTTTTTCAAACCAGTCTCTCCACTACTAAACCTCCTTCTACTTTCAGATACATGAACATGTGGGCCAATCATAATAGCTTTCTCCCCACTGTTTCTCAGGTTTGGGCCTCCTCTACTGGCCTTAATGGTCTCCTTAACCTTTATTGCAAGCTGATGAGAGTTAAGGCTAAACTTAAATGGTGGAACAAGAATATTTCTGGCAACATTTTTGATAACCTACAAAAAGCCCATGACAAGGTTTCTGCTGCTGAAAAAGCTTATGATTCCTCTCTCTCCCCAGATATTTTCTCTGCTCTTAACCTTGCTAAAGCTGAGTTAACTCTGGCTACTAAAATTGAAGAGGAATTTTGGCATCAAAATCCTCTTGTAAGTGGATTATTGAGGGAGAAAGAACACTAAGTACTTTCACAACCTTGTAAAACATAAGAGAGTTAAAGCTAGAATTCACTCTGTGAAAGATGGCATTAATACTCTCACCACTTATTTTGATATTCAAAGATCTTGTGTTCAGTTCTTCACCTCTTATCTTGCTAATAACACCAATTGCCACCCTTTCACCCTTCACCTCTTATCTTGCTAATAACACCAATCGCCACCCTTTCACCTGTGACTTCCCTATCCCTTATGTTTCTGATTTTATTGATCCTCTGAGCCTTTGTGTTGTCCCCACTGAACGAGAGGTCCAAAAAGTGATTTTTGAAATGAGCTCTGACAACACTGTTGGGCCTGATGGCTTCTCAGCCCATTTTTTTCAAAAATGATGTTCTATTGTGAAAAATGATGTTCTTCTGGCTGTGATTGAGTTCTTTCAAGGCCATGCCCTTCCTAAATGCTACACTTCCACCACCATTGTGCTTATCCCTAAAATTGCTATCCCTTCTTATTAGACTGATTATGGACCTATCAGTCTTTGCAATGTTACTAACAAGATCATCACTAAAGTTCTTAACAATAGACTTGCTCATGTTCTTCCTTTGCTTATTTCTCCATAACAAAGTGGTTTTGTCAAGGATAGGCTGATATGTGACAATATCTTGCTTGATCAAGAGCTTACTCACTCTATCAACATCAATCATGAGCCCAAAAATGTCATTTTTAAGTTGGATATGGCCAAAGCCTATGATAGGGTGCGATGGCAATTTTTAATTGCTATGTTCACTAAAATGGGTTTTCCTAGTCAGTGGATTACTTTGATTTCTAATGCTATTAACAATTGATGGTTCTTGGTCCGTATTAATGGTCAAAGTTGTGGTTTTTTCAAATCTTATAAAGGGCTAAGGCAAGGAGAACCTCCCTCCTCCTCCCTCTTTATTCTGGCAGCTGATTTTCTCTCTAGGGGGCTTGAACACCTATTCAACTCCTACACCTTCCTTGAATATCACTCCCAGGGAGGATTAGTGGTGTCTCATCTAGCTTATGTTGATGATGTGGTCATTTTTTCTAATGACTCTCGACATGCTATGAACACCCTGATTCAGTTCTTAGATGATTATTGTAACATCTCTATCCAAGCTCTGAATAAGCACAAAAGTGCTTTTATTGTGGGCAACAATTTGAATCCTCAAAGAATCCAGAGAATTGCTTATATTACTCACTTTCAGCACCATGATCTCCCCATTACATATACCTGGGTGCCCCTCTCTATAAGGGTCATACGAAAGGCCTTCTTTTCCATATCTTTATTCTCAAAATGCAACAAAAAATTCAAGGGTGGGCTAGTAAAGTCCTTTCTTATGGGGGCAGACTTATGCTTATGTTAGATATTTTTCTAACCGCAAGTCTACGGTGTCAAGTTTAAATATAGAGAAGTAAGGTTGTCGAATCCACAGGGAATAATTATCGAATTATCGCTAAGTATTATAATATAGTAGTCTAACTTTATTTAGAAATTCAATATTTGATGGAGTTGATTATACTAAAATACCAAAAATAAATCAAGAATATGAAAATATCAATGAGTTTATCCAAATGATTAAATGAATTCTAGAGGTGTGATGAATCTAGTTATCCCTTATGTTATCAATATGGTTTATCAATCATCAATTACCAATTTATAAGTCAAGATTTCTACAATAATCATTCACTCTCTCAAGTGCTAAATGATTTTAGATTCAATTGGGAAATCAATATCTCTATAAAAATTACCAATTAAAATCTCAATAAAAACTATGAATCTTGCTAAATGACTTCAAAGGATTCACAAATCTCTCAATTTTATGAAATCCTAGGTTATACTATTCCAAGGTCATGTATTCAATTACCTCTCTCAAGTGTCAAATCAAATACACCAAACAATCTAAATTATTGATCAAGTAATTTAGAAGCAATAGATCCAAATAGCACAAATAAATTGATAGATCTAGATTGACAAACCACAATATCAAAACATAAGTTCAAACATAGATTACATCATCCCTCTAGAATTATAGAGTTTAGCTCATGATTGAAGAAAATGAATCCATAGGAATACAACAATACATCTTACAAGATATGAAGAAAGCAACAAAATAAGAATAAGAGTTGGGAAATCTTCTCTATTTCTAGATGATAGAATCATTCAATCTTCTTCTCCAAGCCTTTCCCAAGATGTTCCAAGCCTTCTATATTGTCTTCTAGCTGTTTTTGTTGGCTGCCCAAGGGTCCAAGATCCCCAATTTCACGCCCCAAGACTTGTATTTATACCCCCACAAAAGTCCAAGAAAAAGGAATAAGTTACATTGTAATTTCGCCTGTGTAGGCCATGGCTACATAAAGACGGCATGTGCACAAGGGCGCGCCTAATGTCCCCTCGTGTCCGCCAAGGGCGCTAAAATGGGAAGTCTTTGCGATTATTTCGAATCGTTCAAATAAGGGCGCTAAGGACTCTAGAAATGCAGCCGCTTACTTCAAATTCCCCGCATTGCCATGTTTTCACCCGCGCCGCAACGCTGGGGTCTCAGCCGCAGCGCCACGCCGATTCAAGCCCAAAACTGTGATTTTTCCTCTTTTCCTTCTTCTTCAAATGCGATTTCTTCCTCCCAAACACGTTTTTCGCTGTTTTCATCAATTTTCGGCTACCAAAATCTGTATTAACTCTTCAACGACACTGAATGAAATAAAATGGACTCTAACGACTCTAAAACATCCAAAATTAATATAAAATCCTAGTCTAAAATACATGATTAAGTTGGTAAAATACCATCTTAACAAATACCCCCAAACTTAAACTATTGTTTGTCCTCAAATAGTCACAACTCTAAAATAAAAATACAGGACAACAATGACATAAACAACTGCAAAACTTCACAACCAATAACATTTGTCTCAATACTCATTTTACTATCAATCAAGCATGCGTTTTTACATTGTGATCAAAAGTGTGGAATGTTCATGCCAACTCCATTTACTTTATTCAAATAGATTCACGCAATCAAGTGTTGTCAAAACAATCCACTTTCTAAATATCAAGATGAGATATTTACCGGATTCCATAAGCTTATCTTTCACACTAATCTCCACTAATGTAGGCTAATGTAACACAAGGATCAATAGGGCTTTTAAAGCTTGTAATGTGGGTTTAGGGTAAGGTAGGAAAATATGAGATTAAGTAGCTCAAATCACCCAAACACACAATTAACACTTCGACTTATCAATAAGCAACTACCCTTCACTTTTTGACATCCCCAATGTTTATGAGCCTTCAATCCCGCTGATTTTTCTCAATTTTTTTTTATTTTTATTTTTTCGGAACCCCAAAACTTATTCTTTTGCGTACATGAGATTCCATATTTTCTTTTCTCGAGCAACTTTGTTCAATTAAATATACACCCTTCTCATCATACCCTCCTCAACTTCCAATATTTTTCTATACTTTGTGTGTATGAATGATGGGTAATTCGGATATTCACATTTAAGCTCTGGGTATAAAATTGGTTGCCAAAGAGACGGGTTTATAAGGCTCAAAAGGGACAGTAGGGAAAATTTAATGCAAAGGTAGGCATTCTAGGCTCTGGCTTGTTCAAAGATGGCCTAAATCACTTCCTTAATGTTACTTCACCTAAGATTTCGCCTCGATTAGTGATCAAACAAGTTCTAATCGGTGGGATCATACAAGCAACACTCAACTTCATTAATTATTTTCGAATAAGTTATGAATTATACATGAACATGAAATCAATGAAGTAATATATAGATCACTAGTTAAAAGCATGCTCTTGTGACAATTCAACTCATAATCAACAAATAAACTTAGTCATGCAGTTCTACAATTCAACATACTACTAGACTCGATTTTTTTTTTAAGACACAAAATGAAGCACAAAAACTTACACTCCCCAAACTTAAAATGAACATTGTCCCCAACGGAGAGTGAGAAAACTTTCTGGTAGCCGGAGTGATTAGGACTCGATCGGAATCCCTATCGGTGTGCGGTGGAAGATGAGCAATAGGACCGGTGGTGGTGGTGTCGGAAATTGGAATTGTGGGTGCGTCGACCATAAATTTGAGCAAGAACTCGATGTGCTCATTAATATACTCTTCCTCGCACTCGATGACGTTGCTCACCTACAAAAGCTACAAAATGCGGACGATGAGCCCTTCGCAACTCTTGTACCTCACGCATTAATGCATCGGAAGTGGTCGTCATCATGATGAGAGCTCGTGGAACGAGAATGACCCGCCACGTAACCGGATGTAGCACCAACATCGTGTGGATCGGGCATGAGCCTCGTGCTCAATGGGTGGAAGAACAAAATCAAGATCAAGTATATAGCCCGCACCCGGGTTAGGTACACCGCCCGCCATTCGCATAAGAAGCAATAATGGCAGAATCAATGTGCCCTTTAAAGCCGCTCTAATGGTTCGTTCTTGTCCCACATAATTTTCTCTTTACACGCACCACAAATCAAAGCCGCATAATCAATCCCCGGATTTACAATGTCGGATGGTGTAGCGAATGGATTGTGCGATAATACCGGATCGAATCGGATGTCAGAATAATCGCGTATAATGATAAGCTCGATGCTTCATGACATCGCCGATATGCTTGGCTTAATTAAATTGTGACATATGAAATGAAACCAAGCACGTCCGCACTCGACTCAACGTAGTGTGGGAGAAGGCAAGTGATCCGCCGAGACCTTTGTTGGACGCAATTGCACTCCGGCGACAAAGAGCACGACAAATCATCTCTAAATCAGGCCGAGAAATGAAGTCGGTATAAGGTGAGTGATCCACCTCAGGTAATCCATAATACTGTTGTATTTCTGATGGATCAAGAAACACGTAGTCACCACGCACATAAATCTCGTTAGGGTTATCGAGTGTGACATTCGCATTTGCAAAGAATTCTCGAACCACATTTGGTGCATACAGTCCGGGTTGAGCACATAATTTTTTCCATCGCCTTTGGTGAATCATTTGTGCAAGATCACCATCACTCAAACTCGGTTGCAACCCCCGCTCTGCGGTTATGCTCTTTGTGCTTAATTTATCATAAAAAAGATTTTGTGCCTCTAAGCTTGTGAAACGGCTAGTATCATATTCCTCGGAGGTGCTCGCTTTGCTTTTTTTGCGCTTTGCTTGTTTTATTTGACTTCCCATTTAATTGATCGCCTAATATCCTGGAAGAGTAAATAAACAAGACAACACGTAGAAACAAGCAATATGGATTAGGGGTTAGGAATTCTCGCAATATCCCAAAAATATGCATCCGTGTCATCAATTCATGATTTAATTGTACTTGAATAACAATGAAGACAAGAATGGAATGCATAGGTGTAATTGGAGCATTTTGACAAACACCTTGTGAGCATAGTGATGACAAGAGATAAACACCAAATTCATAGAATAATTCATGCCCAATAATCAATACCAACCTAATTCTAGCATACATCAATCATATATCCCAACAATTTATCCAACAATTAAACATGAATTTCGAAATTTAAAGTAATATTGACATGTTCTTCATATTAGGTTAATAATTGGGGAAAAGGGATGTACAAATTAAACCACCTTACCTAGATGATAGAGAGAATGAAGATGAGGATTAAGATGCTTAAGTGCTCCCTTGAGTGGTGCAAGATTGAGGGCTTGTGTGTGCTTATGTATAGAGAAGATGGGAGAGGATGAGGGGATGTGTTTTGTTGAGAAAGAAGTGAAGGGAAACGTTTACGTTCAAAGACTAAAGGAAAAGACCAGGGGCCAGCGCCGCAAAGACACCTAAGATCCCCGGCCTGCAGTCGCCACGCAGAAATTGCGCGTCGCCTCATTTTTCCACTCCGGCGATGCAAAATGATTAATCAATAGTCCGCTAACCCTTCGCTTTTTTTTTTTTTTTATATATATAAATATAAATGTTAATAAAACAAATTAAAACCACACAAAATTTAATTCACACAAAAAAAAATAAAAAAAAATCACACCAAATCCAAATAAATAAAAATAAGCCAAAATTAAAGAAAATAAAATCACAATAAAATGCAATCACACAAAAATCACTTGGGTCTTGCCCCCAAGAAGCGCTAAATTTATAGTCGTTAGTATTGGGACTTGACTACTCGGGCTCAAGAAATGTCATCACCAAGTGGAAGATTTAAAACCTTCCTTGCTTCATTTCCAAAATAATGTTTCAATCGTTGTCCAGTTCACTTGGAATGAATTCCCATCGTTTCCTCTCAACTCGACGGCACCATAGGAAACACCGTTCCACCACAAATGGCAGGACCATCGTGATTTCAGGTTTTCGGAAATAGTTTCAATCTCGAATTGAACAATAATACTTGTTGGTAGGGTAAGAATTCACGCCGCAAAATCATTTGATCATGCCATTTTTTTGTTTTTTCTTTATACATTTTGGCATTTTCATATGATTCTTGACGAAATTCTTCCATTTCGTTTAATTGAAGTAATCGATTTTCACCTCTTTTAAATTAAAATTCAATTTTTAATTGCCCAATAAGCTCGATGCTCAAGTTCAACGGCAAATGGCACGCTTTACCAAACACCAATCGATATGGTGACATACCAATAGGTGTTTTTATAAGTCGCGATAAGCCCACAAAGCATCATCGAGCTTTTGTGCCCAATCCTTTCGATTAAAACTCACCGCTTTTTTTCAAGAATTTGTTTCACTTCACGATTGGAAATTTCGGCTTGACCATTAGATTGAGGATGGTAACCAAGCGCAATCTTATGACGCACACCAAATTTAGGAAGAAGGTTATTAAATAATTTATTACAAAAAATGCGTACCTTCATCACTTACAATAGCTCGAGGAGTACCAAACTGGGTGAAAATATGTTTGTGCAAGAATTTGAGTACTATCTTAGCATCATTCGTTGGTGTAGCAATCGCCTCAACCCACTTGGAGACGTAATCAACCGCAAGCAAAATGTACAAATTTCCATGGGGACGCGGGAAATGGCCCCATAAAGTCAATACCCATACATCAAACAACTCCACCTCCATTATGTTTGTCAAAGGAAGCTCATGACGCCGTGAAATATTACCAACCTTTGGCATCGATCACAAGTCTTTACAAAAGCATAACAATCCTTGAATAATGTTGGCTAATAAAAACCAGATTGTAGTACCTTTGCAGCTATTCGGGTTGGCCCGAAATGTCCACCGTAATATGAGGAATGACAATATTGAAGAATCTCTCCAATTTCTTCCTTAGGAACACAACGACGAATGATAGAACCGCATCTCACAAAGAATGCGGATCATCCCACAAATAAGACTTAACATCATGTAGGAATTTTTTCTTTTGGTGTGAAGTCAAGTCCAAGTCCTGTGGCAAAACTCCTCCCGCGAGGTAATTAACAAAATCTGCGTACCAAGGTAATGATGTCTCAAAGACGCATAATTTGTTCATCGTGAAATGATTCTTTTATGGACTCTCAATCACCTCGTGAGGTTGCTCGAGCGGGATAGATGATTGGCAACCACATTTTCGCTTTTTTATCCACGAATCTCAATATCAAATTCTTGCAAGAGCAAAATCCATCGAATTAACCGAGGTTTTGCATCCTTCTTGGAGAAAAGATATCGGATTGCCACATGATCCGTATAAACAATCACCTTTGTACCCACCAAGTAAGCTCGAAATTTATCGAATGCAAAAACTACCGCCAACATCTCTTTTTCTCGTGGTGGTGTAGTTTTGTCAGGCGTTTTATGGTCCCGCTTTGCGTAGTAAATTGCTTTAAAAATCGGTCTCGCCTCGACCAAGAACGGCACCTTTCGCATAATCACTTGCATCGCACATATAAGCTCAAATGGTTGAGTCCAATCCGACACTATCATAATAGGAGTCAAACGAGTGCCTTTTATCTGCTCAAATGCCCGCAAACAAGACTCATCAAAGCAAAAGATAAAGCATCTTTTTCAAGGAGATTACAAAGTGGTTTAACAATTTTTGAAAAATCTTTATAAATCTCCTATAAAATCCTGCATGCCCTAAAAAGCTTCTTATGCCTTTCACATTTGAAGGTGGGGGTAGCTTTTCAATAGCCACAACTTTCGCCCATCAACTTCCAAACTGACAAGAAATACGATGCCCAAGTACAATCCCTTCTTTGACCATAAAGTGACATTTCTCCCAATTAAGTACAAGATTAGTTTATCACAACGTTGCAAAACAAGAGACAAGTTATGCAAACAATGGTCAAAAGAAGTACCAAAAATAGAAAAATCGTCCATAAAAATCTCCATGATTTCCTCAACCATACCATGAAAAATCGATATCATACACTCAAAAAAGTAGCGGTGCATTACATAATCCAAAATGGCATCCTGCGGAAGGCAAAAATACCATATGGACATGTAAAAGTGGTCTTTTCTTGATCTGGGGGCAATGGCGATTTGATTGTACCTCGAATAGCTATCAAGAAAACAATAGTATTCGTGAACCCGCCAACTGTCCAACATTTGATCAATAAAAGGGAGGGGAAAATGATCCTTACGAGTAGCTTTATTCAATTTCCTATAATCAATACATACTCGCCATCCTGTGACAATTCGTGTAGAAATTAATTCATTGTTATCATTTTTCACAATCATACCTCCTTTTAGGAACAACTGCAGGACTCACCCATGAACTATCGTAAATGGCATAAATGATACTCGCCTTTAGCCACTTTAAAACCTCATTTCTCACAACTTTTTCATTGCGGGATTAAGTCGTCTTTGGTGCTCAATAGATGGTTTATAAGATTCTTCCATTAAAATTTTGTGCATTACAATGGAAGGACTTATACCTTTCAAATCGTAAATATACCAACCCAAAGCCGACTTATGTTCACTTAAGCACACGCAACAACTTATCCAATTCGGGTGAAGATAATGAAGCGTAAACAACCACGGGTAAGTTTTATCTTTTCCCAAAAATGCATATTGAAGATGTTAGGAAGTTCCTTTAGTTCTAAAGTATCTTTGGAATATTTTCAATATTGACATTTTCTAATGCTTCCTTTGTTTTTCTTTTACAATTTCTTTAGCCTCAAGGGAAAGAATAAACTCAAGCAAATCAATATCATCATTATCTTCTTCATCACATTTCATTATCAATTAATCAAACAATGTTCTAATGGATCTTTTAAATCTTGTTTTATAACTTTCGTTTGATCACATTGTTCGATCATATCAATAAAATGACATGTGTGAGGTTCTTCTTGAAATTTCATTGCTTTATAAATGTTAAACAAGACCTCATCATCATTTACCCGTAATGTTAACTCTCCTCGTTGCACGTCAATTAGAGCTCGTCCCGATTCTTTAGAAAAGGTCTTCCAAGAATCAATGGCATTTCATGATTTTCTTCCATATCCAACACCACAAAGTCATTTAGGAAATATTAATTTATCCACTTTGATCAACACATCTTCAATTACTCCTCTTGGGTAGGTGAGTGATCTATCGGCTAATTGCAATGTGATGGTGGATGGCGTTATTTCTCCAAGGCCAAGTTTCCTGAAAATAGATAACGGCATGAGATTAATGCTAGCACCTAAATCACAAAGAGCCTTATTAAAATAAGAATCACCAATAGTGCAAGGGATAGTGAAACTCCCCAGGATCTCTTAATTTTTGTGGTAGCTTTCTTTGCAAAATGGCGCTACATTCTTCTGTGAGATTGACCATCTCGTATGCCTCCAACCTTCTCTTTCTCGACATCACATCCTTCATGAATTTTGCATAGTTTGGCATTTGCTCAAGTGCATCGGCAAAAGGGATGTTGGTGTGAATTTTTCTTGAATATTTCCAAAAACTTGGAAAATTGAGCGTCAACTTTTTCTTCAAATCTCTGTGGAAAAGGAAGAGAATTTGGTAACACATTATTAGAATTGGAAATTGGTTTTACCTCGGATTTTGCATTTTCGATTGCTTATCAATGCCCTCTTCATTGTGGAGTGTTTGAGCTTGCTTCGTGTTCGTTGGTGTCGTGAGTAGCATCTTTGGTTCATCATATTCGTTCCACTTCTCAACTTAATGGCCTTGCAATGCTCACGTGGGTTCACCTCGGTGTTACTTGGAAACGTATCAACTTTCATTTGTGAATTAATAGCGTGGCCAATCGACCCACATGTGTTCCCAAAGATTTGAGATGACTTTCAATTGTTGTAACCATTGAACCCAAATTTTCTATGTTAGAATCGGCCTTGTTCATCCTTGCTCTTGATTCTACAAAGAATGAACTAAGTAATTCTTCCAAAGACGGCTTTTGTTCTCCACGTGTGTACTCGTACTTGCTTGGTTTTGAAACCCTGGAGGTGGTTGCAACACATTTCTCATATTTTTATCGAGAAATTTTCATGATTGCGAAGTCCCTGGATGATAATGCGTCGGCAATTGATTCCTCTATTGTTGAAACCCCTATTGTTCACATAATTCGCTTGTTCCGTATCGGATTCACAATTTCTTGACTTATCTCCATGATCGCCTCGGTTGTTGTTTTCCACCGAATTTAGAGTAGCAATTTGCTTTGACAAGGCGGAAATTTGAGAGGCCAATGCGGACATAGTATCATGTTCAAGAACACCGACAACTTTTCTTGGCGTAGATCTCCCCAGAAGGCCATTGATAACTATTGGCGTCATTTCTTCAAGTAAAAGCATGGCTTCACTTGGAGTTTTAGCCATCAATGTACCTCCCGCAAAGATCTATAATAGTTCTCGAATGCCCATTCATACCATTGTAAAAATATCAATTTTTTGCCAATCACGTACCGTGTTGTGGACACCTCCTCAATAATTCTTTGAATCGCTCCCAAGCTTCGTGAGAGTGGCTCAAAGTCGAGTTGATGAAATTGAGCAATCTCACTTTTCGGTTGAAGTGTCTTCTCAGGTGGAAAGAATTTTGCCATGAATTTTTGGTGAGATCATTCCAACTAGTGATACTTCCGGTGGGAAGGTTTGAAGCCATTTGTCAGCTTTATCACGCGGAAAAACGGAAATAACCTCAACCGAATAGCTTCATCGGGAACCCCATTCATTTTTGATAGTGTCACATATCTCGAGAAATATAGCGGATGAGCATTCGGGTCATCTACGGCAGACTACCCCCAAACCGATTTTGTTGCACCATGTTTATTAAGTGTCGCTTCAATTCAAAATTATTCGCATTGATAGGTTGGCGAACAATGCCGAATAGTTTTGATTCGTGGTTGGTGGGAAATAGTCCCGAATGGCCCTTTCCGTGGTGCAACAATAGGTATGCATTCTTCATCATCACCGATTCTCGCTATTTTTGTGAATTCGATTCTTCGTGCGGCTCTAATCTTCCAAGCGTTCTTTCAATTTGGATCAAATAAGATTAAATTAGCACTTTTATTTTTTTGCATCAACAAGAAAACACAAAAATGACAATGACCCTATTGTAACAAAAAAAAAATAATCTAAATTAAAGTAAAACTACTAAGTAATAATATTAGCGCAAATAAGATGAATTATTCGAACAACGCGCCAAAAACTTGTTAGATATTTTCTAACCGCAAGTTTACGGTGTCAAGTTTAAATATAGAGAAGTAAGGTTGTCGAATCCACAGGGAATAATTATCGAATTATCGCTAAGTATTATAATATAGTAGTCTAACTTTATTTAGAAATTCAATATTTGATGGAGTTGATTATACTAAAATACCAAAAATAAATCAAGAATATGAAAATATCAATGAGTTTATCCAAATGATTAAATGAATTCTAAAGGTGTGATGAATCTAGTTATCCCTTATGTTATCAATATGGTTTATCAATCATCAATTACCAATTTATAAGTCAAGATTTCTACAATAATCATTCACTCTCTCAAGTGCTAAATGATTTTAGATTCAATTGAGAAATCAATATTTCTATAAAAATACCAATTAAAATCTCAATAAAAACTATGAATCTTGCTAAATGACTTCAAAGGATTCACAAATCTCTCAATTTTATAAAATCATAGGTTATACTATTCCAAGGTCATGTATTCAATTACCTCTCTCAAGTGTCAAATCAAATACACCAAACAATCTAAATTATTGATCAAGTAATTTAGAAGCAATAGATCCAAATAGCACAAATAAATTGATAGATCTAGATTGACAAACCACAATATCAAAACATAAGTTCAAACATAGATTACATCATCCCTCTAGAATTATAGAGTTTAGCTCATGATTGAAGAAAATGAATCCATAGGAATACAACAATACATCTTACAAGATATGAAGAAAGCAACAAAATAAGAATAAGAGTTGGGGAATCTTCTCTATTTCTAGATGATAGAATCCTTCAATCTTCTTCTCCAAGCCTTTCCCAAGATGTTCCAAGCCTTCTATATTGTCTTCTAGCTGCTTTTATTGGCTGCCCAAGGGTCCAAGATCCCCAATTTCACGCCCCAAGACTTGTATTTATACCCCCACAAAAGTCCAAGAAAAGGAATAAGTTACATTGTAATTTCGCTGTGAGCCACGGCGCCTGCCCCTAATGTCCGCCTTCACAAGGGCGCTAAAAATGGGCGTTGCGGCGCCATTCGAATCTTTCTCAGCCGCCACTTCAAATTTCCCAGACTTTGCCATGTTTTCACCCCGCACTGCGGCATGGGTCTTGCATTCTTATTGCAGACGCGACGCCGATTCAAGCCCAAAACTGCGATTTTTCCTCTTTTCCTTCTTCTTCAAATGCGATTTCTTCCTCCCAAACACGTTTTTGTTGTTTTCATCAATTTTCGCTACCAAAATCTGTATTAACTCTTCAACGACACTGAATGAAATAAAATGGACTCTAACGACTCTAAAACATCCCAAATTAATATAAAATCCTAGTCTAAAATACATTATTAAGTTGGTAAAATACCAACTTAACAGCTTATCAAAAACGCCCTAAATTCTATGTTTCTTCATCTTATTCAGATGATCAAGCCCCCTAAGTACATTGTGCACAAAATGGACCAAATTATGGCCATATTATTTTTGGGCAGCTCTAATAATGAGAAGATAATTCATTGGATTGCTTGGCATAAGGCTTGTACCCCTACTCAGTTAGGTGGTTTGGGCTTTAGAAATACTTACAATGTTATTTTTGCCTTCTCCATGAAATTATGGTATGAGACTGTCATTTCTGCCTTCTCCATGAAAGTTATCCCAGCAGTATAAGCCACTTCCAGGAACCCATTCCAAGTGTGTTTCTGAAAAACATGAGATTTAGCAAGGATATTAAGATGAGAGTGAACATTGTGGATCACCCTTTGATAATAGAATGTGGCCTTTTTATGTTTACACTGATTTCTCCCATCCATATGAACTGTGGAATGGATAAATCGTGTGTGAGATGGATAGCCCGACTACAGTCTCATACCGGCCTCTTAGGTATAATCATGATTATGATATTCTCTTAGCTTAGCTGGCTCCACTGTGCAGACGTCGTGCTAACTGGGAAAGCGGCTACGACCCTATCGACAGGAGGGATAAGACGTACTGTTGGGGAGATGATGTTTGATCAACACTTCTCTGCCATATAAGGTGGTCTGGGTCATAGTAGCAAAATTCTCCGAATATTTGAAAAATACTCGAATAAAACACGATATTTTTATAAGACATTGAAATCCCATGTATATCTCTCAGAATTAATAATTGACAAAATTTCCCGATTTTTTTCGTTAATAAAGCGATTTTTTCCCGATTTTTTTTCATTTTAACAAAATTATACTATTTTAATTTATTTTCTAATTTTAAATACACTTTTATTAAATAATATAATTTATAATAATAATATTTTGAGAATCTTCCCTTTTTAAGGTATAATTTTCTAAAGAATTATTAAATATTTAAATCGATAAATTCCCGAATTAATCGCGTATTATACAGATGAATTTTTGTCGTATAACCGAGCTTTTGTCGAATTATTCCCGAATTATATCGAGATAGATACGAATTTTAAGGGCTAGGAATTATTCTTAATCCATGATTTGTTACTACAGGTTGGCGTCACACTTTCGTGCGCAACCAACCGATATGAACGACGGATCGACTGGGTTTTTGCGTCACACTTTCGCATTTGCAACCAATCGATCCAATCGGCTGATCGAAAAGCAATCCAATACCATAAAAGCCACTAAGTATATGAGAATGTCATTGCATGTTTCTTGCATAAAACTTATGAAACGATTTTATGTGCATAAACTATAAGCCCTACTTGCACACACTCACCACACCCAATGAGAATTTTTATCTCACTCCCACCTTTTTCCCAACCGGAGGATGAGGTCCTTACCGCAAAGAAGACGACGACGAAGATTTGACCACTGATTAGCTTCAAGTTGTATTTGGGAATCTTGTTAAGACAAATTGAATTTCATTTTGTATTGGACAAATTTGAAATTCCTAGTAATTCCTTATGTAATAGTCGGGCGTAGGACCCAAGAATGATGGTGATGAGGATTATATTTTATTTTCGATTCTCATTGCGACATGACTACACTTAGTTTATTTAATATGTATGCTTATTTTGGGTTTTCACTATTTCGGTTTGAGTTATATTAATGAACAAATGGGTCGGCCTGGTAAACCGGCGTAAGTTAGACCGTCCGAGTCATGGCTCCCGATTTTGGGGCGTGACAGTCGCCAATTATATTTTTAGTCATAAATTAATTTTATTTTATTTAAATCAAATATATTTTTCTATGTATTACATTTACAGTTGAATTTAACTTTGAATTTCTAAAAATGAAAATTATATTTACTATGGGTGTCATTTCTTGTCATGCTCGAATCCGAGTGTCGTGTCGAGACATAAAAAAATATTTTATTCGTGTCATATTTCTCAATCCTAATCTAACCCGTTCAACTTTCTGTGTCAGATTTTTTATCCCTAACCTAATTTGTTTTATTGTTCGTGTTTTGTGGTCACCCAAAAAATGACATGTATATATTAAAAATCTATATTATCATCTATTTAAATGAATTATATGAGTCATGTGAGTTAATTTTAATCTAAAAATTTATATTATCTTACATTTAATGATTTTTTTAATTCAATCATTATATTAAAAATATATATTAGTCTACCTTTTTAATTTTTATATTCCTTTCTATTTAAAATTGTAAATTCATTTATTTTTATTTTAGTTAAATTAAATATATTTTTCTATATATAATATGTAAAGTTGAACTAATTTTAACTTTGAAATTTTTAAAAGTGATATTATATTTATAATTGGAGTGAGTATCTATTTTTTTATTTATTTAAATAACTAAATTCAAAATTTTAAAAAATGTAAGGGCTGAATATTCATGTCAATCCACTTAGAACACTAAAAAAATAATTTATTTTTGTAAAAATACACATCAGCGAACCAATTAAAATTCCCTGCTATAGGGGGTGACCGGACTAATTCTCCGGAAAAAAGTTACTTAGAGGACGAAATATCAAAATCGAAATAAGTGAGGATGAAATATCCGAAGAGGTCTACTTAGAATACTACAAAAATAATTTTGCCAAAAAATAATATTCCATAAGATTCTTTC
This sequence comes from Rehmannia glutinosa, assembly GCA_016081115.2. Lineage (NCBI taxonomy): Eukaryota > Viridiplantae > Streptophyta > Magnoliopsida > Lamiales > Orobanchaceae > Rehmannia > Rehmannia glutinosa. The sequence continues at coordinate 97,298,213 of CM071936.1, read as the reverse complement.
TTTTATTAATTTTTATTATTTTTAAATTGATAAAAATATTATATAAGTAATTTTATTTAATATAATATTTATTAAATTTTTTATCTTCAAAATAATCAAACAAAAAAAAGTATAATTTAATGAAATTAATGCAAAAAATTAAAATTAAAATTCATAATAATACAGAAATAAAATTACAATAAGATTTATAATTTTGTGTGTAGTATTTTAAATGTTATAGTATTAATCAATATACACCATATTATTTTTAAAAACAATTCACGTATAACTGAATTAATTTAATATTATTTTCTACTAATTTCAAATTAATAAAAATACTTTTTTAAAGGGAATTAAAAAAAGAAAAATAAAGTAGCGCATGAGTACTGTTGCGCAGTTGATGTATCACCACAAATGGCGTTGCACTATTCAAATCACAGAATAGCTCAACAACCAACAATATAGCGCTGTGGTGGACCATAGAAAATGACGCCAAACTCCACTGTACCGCAGTGTTGGAAACTGGAGTTGGTCTTATGGGGAGTAAAAATGGTGAAGAATCCAGATTAGGCTTTCCCCATGATATTCGGAAATTGGTGAGTTGCAAAAAGTTTTGATTTCATTTTGTGATAATCTTTTCAATTTTTTTAATTGTAATTTGAAAATACAATTAGTTTTATTATTATTTTTATAAAATGTATGTTTACTTTCATTTCAAAAATTTATTATCAAACTTTGTCAATGAAAATACACGCATAGATAGATGGATATAGATCCCCAATTATGACCCGTCCCGAACTCTCCCACTTGGGCTGGTTTTCATAGTTAAAAATAGAGGTGTCAAAGTGAGTATGGCCTAAAGTGGAAAGGTCGTGTTGGGCTATAATTTTGAGGCCCAAATGAATTTGGCCTATTTTGGCCCCACCCATTAGGCACGAAAAAGGTGGGTCAGCCCGACTTTTATGTGTTTTTACATGGATTTGGGCTAAAGTGTCGCGGTCCGTTCAATTTTTCTATGGCACAGCATAAGATTGACCTCGCCTTGGGCCTAACCCTATTCGATTACTCTAATTATAAGTGTGTTGGAGACATGTCTTATTTTTTCCTTAACTCGCCCAACCTTAAACCCACTTTGTTTGATTTTTGCTTTTTTGCTATTTTAAATTATATATGTATTCATGTATTATATTTTAAAAAATAATTTTGAAATATTTTAATGGTGTTATTTTTTAATATTCTTAAAACTAATTTAATAATGGTGTTACGTTTTAATGTTTGAAAATTAGAAAGCTAGTCTAACGGGTCCAACCGGACCTGACTGGTTAGAACGAGGTAGCCATCGTGGGGTCTTAAGAATCTTGGTGGTGTGGATCTCGAGTTTCAAAAAACTTATTTTATTGTCGTCTCTATATAAGCTTATGAATTTTAAGACCAGGTAAGTTTGTGCTCGAGTGTAACACTCGACAAAGCGTACACTTTGAAGAAAAATGTACAATAGAGTAGGTAATAATAAGAATAAGGGCATCACAAGCAAAAATAATATTCCATAAGATTCTTTCTTTTATTAATTTTTATTATTTTTAAATTGATAAAAATATTATATAAGTAATTTTATTTAATATAATATTTATTAAATTTTTTATCTTCAAAATAATCAAACAAAAAAAGTATAATTTAATGAAATTAATGCAAAAATTAAAATTAAAATTCATAATAATACTGAGAAATAAAATTACAATAAGATTTATAATTTTGTGTGTAGTATTTTAAATGTTATAGTATTAATCAATATACACCATATTATTTTTAAAAACAATTCACGTATAACTGAATTAATTTAATATTATTTTCTACTAATTTCAAATTAATAAAAATACTTTTTTAAAGGGAATTAAAAAAAGAAAAAAATAAAGTAGCGCATGAGTACTGTTGCGCCAGTTGATGTATCACCACAAATGGCGTTGCACTATTCAAATCACAGAATAGCTCAACAACCAACAATATAGCGCTGTGGTGGACCATAGAAAATGACGCCAAACTCCACTGTACCGCAGTGTTGGAAACTGGAGTTGGTCTTATGGGGAGTAAAATGGTGAAGAATCCAGATTAGGGCTTTCCCCATGATATTCGGAAATTGGTGAGTTGCAAAAAGTTTTGATTTCATTTTGGTGGATAATCTTTTCAATTTTTTTTAATTGTAATTTCGAAAATACAATTAGTTTTATTATTATTTTTATAAAATGTATGTTTACTTTCATTTCAAAAAATTTATTATCAAACTTTGTCAATGAAAATACACGCATAGATAGATGGATATAGATCCCCAATTATGACCCGTCCCGAACTCTCCCACTTGGGCTGGTTTTTTCATAGTTAAAAATAGAGGTGTCAAAGTGAGTATGGCCTAGTGGAAAGGTCGTGTTGGGCTATAATTTTGAGGCCCAAATGAATTTGGCCTATTTTGGCCCCACCCATTAGGCACGAAAAGGTGGGTCAGCCCGACTTTTTATGTGTTTTTACATGGATTTGGGCCTAAAGTGTCGCGGTCCGGTTCAATTTTTTCTATGGCACAAAGAGCGATTGACTGCGCCTTGGCCTAACCTATTTGTTGTATTTCTAATTATAAGTGTGTTGGAGACATGTCTTATTTTTTTTCCAGAACTCGCCCAACCTTAAACCCACTTTGTTTGATTTTTTGCTTTTTTGCTATTTTAAATTATATATGTATTCATGTATTATATTTTAAAAAATAATTTTGAAATATTTTAATGGTGTTATTTTTTAATATTCTTAAAACTAATTTAATAATGGTGTTACGTTTTAATGTTTGAAAATTAGAAAGCTAGTCTAACGGGTCCAACCCGGACCTGACTGGTTAGAACGAGGGGTAGCCATCGTGGGGTCTTAAGAATCTTGGTGGTGTGGATCTCGAGTTTCAAAAAAACTTATTTTATTGTCGTCTCTATATAAGCTTATGAATTTTAAGACCAGGTAAGTTTGTGCTCGAGTGTAACACTCGACAAAGCGTACACTTTGAAGAAAAATGTACAATAGAGTAGGTAATAATAAGAATAAGGGCATCACAAGTCTCTATTTCATAAAAAAATTCAATCAATAATTAAAAAAAGAGAGATCTCTAGTATTTAGTATGTAAAACATTTGTCATCTCTATACTATACACTTTATAGTGCCCAATATTAAAGGAGCTAGTCTCTCAATCGGGCCGTCTAATCGGATTCAGATCCGTTAGGACGGAGACTAAATATCCTACCTATCGCCCAGCCCTAACCCGAATTCGCCAATAAAAAAAATCTCATTCAGACCTCGTGAACCATAAAAGGATTGCTTTGAGTTGATAAAACCCCCAAGTGGGGTCCATTCAAAAGCCCCAAAATCTCAAGTACGAGCTCGTCTGTAAGGGTTTGCTGATTATGGAGGCCCGTGTCTCTCGAATTAATAGACGAAGCACTGAAGTAGAGATTTCCAAGTGGCTGGACGCCATGTGAGTTTTTATTTTTAGTCCAAAAGAATGCTAAGAAAATAACAACTCTCTCTTGTTCATGAAGGAAAATGTTACAAAAATTTCAATTAAATATAACTATAAAAAATATGCATATTGAACAAAGGGAGTTGTTCTGAACATATTAACAAATCTTGAGTTCAGAAACAATTTGTTAGTCCTTAAAGTTTGTAATTCAAATATTACTGAAGATATTTCTATGCAATAAAAAATGTTTTTATTAAAAAGTATTTTCATTTGGTCATTATTAAAAAGTATTACATGTCGCATTCAAATGTATTAGATGTATTTAAAAATGTATTAGACTTTACAACTCCGTAGAAAGTCTCTGTTTTATATTTAAAAGGCACAACTTTAAAGAAAAAGTATTACACATTGTATTCTAATGTATTAGATGTATTAGAAAAATGTATTATATTTTACAGCTTCTTAGTAATTCTCTGTTTTATTATTAAATGACATAACTTTGTAGAAAAGTATTACACATTGCATTCAATGTATTAGTTGTATCAAATAAATGTATTAGACTTTACAACTCCGTAGAAAGTCTCTGTTTTATAACTAAAAGGGACAACTTTGTAGAAAAGTATTACATGTTGTGTTCCAATGTATTAGATGTATTAAAAACATGTATTAGACTTTACTGCTAATACTTCAGGGAACTACTAATACATTTCCAAAGAACTGCTGATACTTTTTAGAAGGACGACTAATACTTTTCAGAATGACTGTTAATACATTTCGGGAGAAATTTAATTATATTCAGGGAAACTACTAAAATACTCTCCAGGGAACTACTAATACTTTTTAGGAACTACTAATACTTTTTGAGGACTGCTAATACATTTTGGGGTATATTAGGGAGAAATACTAAAATACTCTTGAAACTACTAATACATTTGGAAAGAACGCTAATACTTTTTAGAAGGACGGCTAAAACTTTAAAAACTTTTCAGAAGATCGCTAATCTGGGGTGGTCCCTAAAAACTACTAAAACACCACCGCTTAATATTACGAAAATGACAGGATCTGCGGGTCGATCCGTCTAACAGGTCGGATTCAAGTAGTTACGGCGGTCGACCAAAGTTTTTGTGATATTAAAGATATCCATAATTCTTCAAACTTTTTGTACGGTGGAGAGAATAAATGGTTTAGCCCTAACATAATTCATGCGTCCGCTTAAAGCAAAGAAGCGCAAAAACAAAAGCATAAAGTATAAAATTGTCCTTTGTATTATTTATCCACAATAAAATAATAATAAAGAAGAACAACATGGGTTAAGTCATGTTCGCTTCGCTAATACTCGCAGCGTGAAGATTGGAATCCACCTGTTAACAGGTTGGAGAAGGATTTTTTGTATAGTGACTTACTTTAAAGCAACTCCGAGCCCAAGGTTGCAGAAATTGCTAGGCGCTAGTCGGGCGACGACCCAACGTCTAGGCGGGCGCCTAGACCGCCTAGATGGGTACCTAGAAATAGTATTATTTTTCTCATTTTTTTTTTTTACCAATTTTTGGCCGACTTTTACCCTTAGGTGGGCATCTAGGTCAGATTTGTTGACAACCTACACAGGCGCCTAGGCCCAATTTCTGGGAGCTAGCTAGGCGGGCGCCTAGGCCGATTTTTGGCCAAAACGATTTTTGCACCGATTTTAGCAAAATCGGATTAACCTAGTGGCGTTAGGCGGATTTTTACAACACTTTCCGAGCCGAGACTCGTTGATGCATATTTCGCGATTCACTTTCTCCATTAAGTTCTAGAACGGACAGTAAGACTGTAAGAGCCCGGTTTCATCCTTTTTTAATGAAGAAGAACAACTGTATTTCCACTTATACCTAAAAGAATAATCAGCAATTATTCCGGAGTCAACATCGCCAAAAAAGCCGCAGCGGCGCCTAAAGTAAATATGTGGTTTGACCTGAGAGCAAGACATCTTTTTGTGCACATTAAAGGGTACATTTGTTTATGTTAATGCTGTCATTAGAAATTTCATAGGTAATCATTTTTGTTCATTACTATAATTCAATTTTTTGCAATGGTAATGATGATTAATAATTAGCAAGTTGCAATAATTTGATTACTGTTATAATAAATTGTAGAATCTTGAATTTGTACAATATGGACTTTAGCACAATATTTGTAGTCTAAAGTTGAAAATTCTTTTCACATGTGCAACTACTAAATAAATTTTGGTAGGTGAATTTTGGCTATAAATATGCCATAGTTTTACATGTAAATGACACACAACAATATCAAAGAGAAATAGAAAGAATTACTTTCTCTCTACAATATTTTCTCTCTCTAATATTTATTTCTTAATATTTTGATAGTTCTATAATAATTCTCTTGTGTTCTTAAATTGTTGTTCTATAACACGTTATCAGCACGAGTCTCTACCCGATTGTTAAAGTTTTTGGTGAGTACGGTAAGTTTTATTCATTTCTTAATTTAAAATATTATTATGGCTAACCTCGCAAAATTCGATTTTATTGCTCTTGATATTGCTGGAAAAAATTATATGTCATGGGCTTTAGATGCTGAAATTCATCTAGACGCTAAAGGTTTGGGTGATACTATAAAAGAAGGAAATAATGCATCTGCAAGACAAGATAAAGCTAAAGCTATGATTTTTCTAAAGTCATCATCCGGATGAAAATTTAAAAATAGAATACCTTACGGTAAAAGATCCATCTATCCTTTGGAAAAATATGAAGGAAAGGTATGACCACCTGAAGTTGGTTATACTTCCAAAGGCCCGATATGATTGGATAAAATTGAGGTTTCAAGATTTCAAATCCGTAAGTGACTATAATTCCATGTTATTTAAAATTTCTTCAAAATTGAAATTATGTGGAGATAGTATTACGGATGGAGATATGATCGAAAAGACACTTTCTACTTTTCATGCTTCGGGTTTGCTCCTGCAGCAGCAATACCGAGAAAAAGGTTTCACAAAGTATTCTGACTTGATTTCGTGCCTTCTTGTGGCCGAACAAAATAATGAATTATTAATAAAAAATCACGAATCCCAGCCTACTGGTTCTACTCCATTCCCTGAAGTGAATGCGACTAGAGCTCAAAATGTTAATAATTTTAGAGGTCGCGGTCGTGGCCGTGGTCGTGGAAGATTTACTCCATATAATCGTGACAATCAGAATAATTCAAATCACGGAAATACAAGTAACAACGAAGTGGAACAAATGATAAGAAGGGAAAAGAGAAAGTGATAAATCCAGAGAATGGTGGAGAGAAGTGTTACCGATGCGGAATAAAAGGTCACTGGTCACGTACTTGTCGTACGGCCAAACATTTGGTGGAGCTTTATCAAGCATCAATTCGCAAGCAAGATAAAAATGCTGAAGCAAATTTCACTTCCGATCATCCCGAAGATGATAATTTTGATGACTTGAATGTGGATATTACACATCCGGATGTGGTGATTTCTTTGAGCATCCGAAGGGAGGATTGATCACTTAATTGGTGATGGAAATGTTTAATCAATAATATGTATGCTTTAAATTAGTTTCAAGTAATTCTGTTGGTATTGTAAAAGTGAGAATATTTTGATTGTGCTTATATGTATTTTCTGGAAAGATATATTTTAGGGTTAAAATTTTTATATGAATGATATTTTTATCACAATATTTGTGTTTATTATTCAATCACAAAAATATCATTATAATTCCACTAAATCATTCACAAATTTCAAATTCAAAATTTATCCCCCCCAACTACTAACTAACAGCTATGAACGATTTTTTTATCTATAAATATACCAACATTTCATTCAACAAATTCACACATATTCTCTCATCTCTCTAAAAACTTCACATTTCTTTCATTCCAAGAAAATGGTTAACTTAATTGTAGTTTATCTCATTACATTGGCTTTCTTGAACATTATCTTACTTTTTGTTTGGGAATATCCTCAGGAGCATTTTTGGATTATGATTAATCTTCATATCTTCATGGTTTTTCCTTTGTTAGCATGGGCAATTATTTTTAACATGTAATAGTTAGATGATTATGTATGTCTATCTCATTTATGATTTGAATAAAATCTTTTATATTTAAATTTTTATTATGCCTCGATGTTATTATTTAACTTTGTTTCATGATGATCGATTTTTTTATAAATATGAAATCATAAACATAATTGTATAATATTAATTCAATAATGTTATATTAGGTGTATATGGGAAACACCGAGAAGAAAGATTATTGTCTACTTGACGATCTGCAACAACGCACTCAATATTAACGAGTAAATCATATTTTTCGAGTGTAAAATCGCAAGGCACAAGTTACAACTATATCTGGTCTGTTGAGATTATTGATGGCTCAGGGAATGCAACATTAATATTGCCTAATGGTACAATCCTGCAGATTGAAAATGCATTATTATCTAGTAGATCAAAAAGAAATCTACTAAGTTTTAAAGATGTGCGTGATAATGGATATCATTTAGAGACACTAAATGACCATGATAAAGAGTAATACATGTATCACATCATATAAAATGGGCAAGAAGAACGTCCATGAGAAATTGGCGACAATTTTCGGATTGTATTATATTCCAATTAAAGCTTTGAATCCTACGCCACCATGCCTTGGAAGTCTGGTGAATCCTAATATAATTGGGTTATGGCATGATCGCCTAGGACACCCGGGGAACTACTATGATGCGTAGGATTATTGAGCATACCAATGGACATCCATTGAAAGGTACAAAAATGTTGATTTGAAAGATTATTTCGTGAATCGTGTTCACAAGGAAAACTCATTACTAGACCTTCAATGGAAAAGGTTGGTTATGAATCACCATCATTTTTACAGCGTATTCATGGTGATATTTGTGGACCAATACATCCAGCAAGTGGACCGTTTAGATATTTTATGGTCTTAATAGATGCATCATGCAGATGGTCACACGTATGCTTATTATCTACTAGAAATGTTGCATTTGCTTTCGATTACTAGCACAAATTATTAAACTCGAGAGCACATTTCCCGATTATCCTATTAAGAATATAAGAATGGATAATCTTTGGGAGAGTTTACATCAAAAAGTTTTGATGAATATTGCGCATCACTGGGAATTAATGTTGAACATCCAGTAGCACATGTTCATACTCAGAATGGGATGGCAGAATCCCTGATTAAACGAGTTCAGGTCATTGCTCGTACATTATTAATGAGATCAAAGCTCACTAGTATAGCATGGGGTCAAAGATTACATGCATCGCTGACTTATCAGTTACGCCCTCGCTTATCATATGCATTCCCCATGCAATTAACTCTTGGTTTTGAGCCAAATATTTCACACCTACGTACTTTTGGGTGTGCTGTTCAGGTGCCGATTCCACCTCCTCAAAGGACAAAAATGGGTCCACAACGTAGACTTGGTATATACGTTGGATTTGATTCTCCATCAATTATTCGATATTTGGAACCAATAACGGGAGATTTATTTACCGCTCGTTTTGCGGATTGTCATTTTGATGAAACAACATTTCCGTCAATGGGAAATGATAAAGATGTGTTGCAAAAGCCAGTTGAGAATCTCTCCTGGAATGAACAAAGTTTATCCTATTTGGACCCGCGTACTCCTAAATGTGAAAGTGAGGTGAGTAGAATCATTCATTTACAGAATATTGCCAATAAACTTCCTGATGCATTTAATGATGCTAGTAAAGTTACAAGGTCTCATATTTGCGAATGTTCGAATGTTTCGGTAGGGATTATTGTTCCTGAAGAACATAAGAAAATGAATGATAATATCCCACGTCAAAAACGTGGTAGACCTATTGGCTCAAAAGATACTGTTCCTCGAAAAAGAAAAGGAAAAATTGATACTAATGAGCAAGCTCCAGATGAATCTGTAGAGCCTAATATCTCAGAAAATATTCAGATTAAAAATTTTGATAGCACCGAGAACCCCTTGAGCTATTGTAATGAGGTATGGGATCGAAATGAAATAATCATTAATGATAAATTTGCATTCTCGGTTGCTCAAGAAATCATTGATGATGATTATGATAGTGAACCACATTCAATAATAGAATGCCGTCAAAGGCCTGATTGGCCTAAGTGGGAGGAAGCAATAAAATCTGAGTTAGCTTCCCTGGAGAAACGAAATGTATTTGGGAAAATTACTCGAACTCCAGACAATGTAAAGCCCATAGGATACAAATGGGTATTTGTTCGAAAAAGAAATGAGAAAAATGAGGTCGTGAGATATAAAGCCCGACTCGTAGCTCAAGGATTCTCTCAGAGACCTGGGATAGATTATGATGAGACATATTCACCTGTGATGGATACAATCACGTTCCGTTTTCTCATTGGTATGGTTGTCCATGAAAGTTTGGATATCGTCTAATGGACGTAGTAACGCATATCTATATGGTTCATGGATTCGATATTTATATGAAAATCCACGATGGATATAAAATGCCAAAGTCAGACACTCCTCGTGAGATATACTCGATCAAACTGCAAAGATCGTTGTATGGGTTAAAGCAATCTGGTCGCATGTGGTATCATAGGCTGAATGAATACCTTTCTAGAGAAGGTTACAAAAATAATCCTATTTGTCCATGCGTTTTTATTAAAAGATCGATCCGGATTTGCTATCATAGTCTGTATATGTCGATGATATGAATTTGATTGGCACTCCCAAGAGTTATCTAATCTTTCTTTGAATATCTAAAGAAAGAGTTTGAGGTTAAAGATCTTGGGAAAACCAAACTCGTCTTTGTCTGAGCTAGATCATAAAGATAATGGAATACTTGTCCACCAACTGCTTTATACAAAAAGATTGCTCAAACGGTTTAATATGGAAAATAATCATTCCTTGAGTACCCCTATGGTCGCATTTAAGTTTAGATCCAAATAAAGATCCATTTCACCAAAAGGAGTCCGATGAAGAGATTTTAGGTCTGAAGTACCTTATCTAAATGCTATTGGAGCATTAATGTATTTAGCACAATGCACAAGACCGGATATCGCTTTTTTTTGTCAATCTACTTGCGCGATCGATTTCGAACCAACTAGAAGACACTCGGAATGGTATTAAACACATTTTTCGATACCTCGGTGGTACTATAGATTTGGGGTTATTCTACTCAAAGGAATCCACTAACTCTGGATTAGTTGGTTATCTTGATGCGGGATATAGATCGAGATCCACACAAAGCTCTGGCCACAATCTGGTTATGTATTTTGCTATAATGGTACAAACTATATCATGGCGATCTACCAAACAAACATTAGTGGCTACTTCTTCTAATCACTCGAGATAATTGCTCTTCATGAAGCGGCAAAGAATGCATTTGGTTAAGATCTGTTATATCTCATATTCGAAATAGTTGTCGATTGAAGCGATTCTGAGACATCGCTACTATTATTTATGAGGATAATGCGGCATGTATAGCACAAGTAAGAGGAGGTTACATAAAGGTGATAGGACCAAGCATATTTCACCAAAGTTTTTTCATACACATGAACTCGAGGAAAAATGGAGAGGTGGATATTCACAGATTCGCTCCGCCACAATCTTGCCGATTTATTTACAAAATCCTTGTCGACGTCAACATTCGAGAAACTAGTTTACGGCATTGGAATGAGAAGAGTCAATATGAAGCAAGATTAATGGATCAAGTTATGCGGCTAATATTCTACATTTCGGGGGAGCGAATATATTGTGCGCATTTGTACTCTTTTTCCTTTGTCGGTTTTTATCCCATTGGGTTTTTCCAATTTTAAGGTTTTTAACGAGGCAAACTTATGCACAAGTCGATTTGAGAATGTACTCTTTTTTTCCTTATGTCCGAATTTTTTCCCGCGGTTTTTCCGACGTGAGGTTTTTAACGAGGCATACTCATTCAACTTACTACGATCTACGCCCAAGGGGAGTGTTATAATAAATTGTAGAATCTTGAATTTGTACAATATGGACTTTAGCACAATATTTGTAGTCTAAAGTTGAAAATTCTTTTCACATGTGCAACTACTAAATAAATTTTGGTAGGTGAATTTTGGCTATAAATATGCCATAGTTTTACATGTAAATGACACACAACAATATCAAAGAGAAATAGAAAGAATTACTTTCTCTCTACAATATTTTCTCTCTCTAATATTTATTTCTTAATATTTTGATAGTTCTATAATAATTCTCTTGTGTTCTTAAATTATTGTTCTATAACAATTACTTTAATGTTTTATTTGTCCTTAGAGGGGACTTTATGGCGAATCCCATAAATGCCCATCAATCTTTTATTTGGTGTTTTGTTCGCATTGCTGCATATTTGATTACAGCTAGGCGCTCGATTACAGCTAGGCGCTAGGTAAGTGGGTAAGTTGGAAATTTTTATTTTTATTTTGTTTTAATTTTATGTTGTATTTTTTATAATTAAGTTATATATGAACTGGAGACATTCAGGTATAAACAATTAATTTCAAAAATATTGAGAACAACCGAGCTGGGCGCCTAATCGGTTGTCAGCTCGTGAAGTATTTATTACAAAGTCTTTTTTAATGTGTCAGAATTGTCCTCGTTTCTATCATTAAAAAAGGCTCTGTAATAAATACTTCACCAGTTCCAGTTCGATTGTTATCAATAAAATATCATATTTTCCGTCTTTTTTGCTATTTTAATTTAATTATCTTGAAATTAGACGCTTGTTGTGATCAAAATCCAGCATCAAAACAATATATAATTAAAAAAAAATAGATACATAGTATGCATGTATAATATGTAATATAATGCAATATAAAATTACAACAAAACAACTAAACTATTGGTGGATTTAGAACGCACTTGATAAACTTTTCTCCCCTTTTTAATATTTACACTAGTACAAAATTGACCATTTGCATCGGTTGTAAATGACTTTAAGCATCGGTTCCAACGGCGATGCTTATGAAGGCGATGCTGAAAATCACTCGTATAGGCATCGATTTCAACTGATGCCTAAAGAAAACAATAGGCATTGGTTGCTAAGCAAAAACTGATGCATAATGTTCACCAAAAGCATCTGTTCTCCACAAACAACCGACACATAAAGTCAGTTTGGGCATCAGCTAACAACAACCGATGCCTATTGTTATTTTTTTGAATACATGTTTTTTTCAATTTCCGACCTCCCTGCAAATTAAAAATCCAGATCACAAATAACAATCCAACCCAAAAATTAATGACTTTTTTTAGTCCATAAATTAGATGACTCAATTCAAGTCATGGTCAAAACTTTTAAATAAAATATCTCACTCCATTTCCAGTCCAGAATACCAAAACTATAATAATATTTTTCGTCTGAGTAACAAATTGGGAATAGATATGTCGAAAAAAACAAAATCAACTACTGAAAATATTACACTTTGTTTTTCATTAATCAATTCTCCTCTTCTGCCTCATTCTCGGCAATGTTGAAATACCTCAATTCATACATTTTTGTCCTTGTTGGAAGCTATCACACGGAGCCAATCACGCACAATATTCTTCTTGAGATATTTCTTTGTCAAGTATTTCAAGTACCTAAGTACCACAAGCGAATAACACATCTAGATGAAAAACATGCATGATGGTAACAAACAAGTGGATCGAAAAGCAACACCAATATTATAGAACATCAAACAACAACAACATAGACATATTATTCAGTCTACTTAAACTTCATTAAAGTGCTGCTCATCAATATTAGGGGAGGCAAAAACATTTCAAGTTCACGTACAACCAATGTAGAGACACAAATAGGTTTTGGAAACAGCTAAGCTGATTTCTGTCTCAGATAGGTCAGTGCACATATTAGCAACTATGGGAGAGTAATTCCATAAAACCAAATCTCAAAAGGGGTACCCACAATTTTTGGTACACAAGTCGTGTGATAGGTGATCTGGGCCTAATTTTTTTTAGGGATAATTACCAAAATAACCCCTGAGGTTTGGTGTAATTCTAGCAAGTTTATTACCTTTTCAATGAGAGAGGTAATATGGTTTCACTTTCTCCACATCAATACGAACCTTGCTCTTGCGGAATAAGTCATACTTGCTGCAAATGAATTAGAAATCAATCAACAAAAGTGACGCCAACGAAAAATATGCATATCCAGATCAGTGATAATCTGCCCTAAAATTTTCAAAAAACATACTTGATGACACCTCTATTTCCCTCCAATGTACAGCAAGAAATAACACAAAAAATGAACCAGACATAAAGCAAAATACATCTAACCACTAGCAGAAATGTGAAAACTATAGCTAATCCATCATATATCCATTATGTGTCAGATAATTATACAAGGTACATCTCACCAAACACCACTCAAATATTTTTTCATATATGATGATGAAAACGAAGGGGTTAGATATTAATTAATTAAAATTAAAATTTATGGCCCCAATAAAATCTAACTCATCAAACTACAAACTGCTCAAGCTGAACATCCTTAGACTTGAGAGGAACATACTCACCAAGATAACCCCCAACATCCTTAAACTTCAAAATGCTCAAAACTTTCTTTAAGGTTACTTCTTTCGTCGTGTAAATGCAGGCGATCGTGTAAACGACTGCAGACGTGGAAAGAAGGGTGAGGATGAGAAAGAAAATGATGTATCCGATTCTGAACCATAAATGTACTAGTCCAAATAGTAGCATCCAAGCTTAATAGTTATAATAGTTAAAAAATGAAACTTCACTTCTTTCTGCCTTCTCAACAATGACCTGAAACGTTATAATAGTTAAAAAATGAAACCAACATTACAAAAGTTTTACACCCAAGAAAGAACAAATATAAAATCCAAATACAGAAAAAACTTAATATATTTTCTCGAAATTTTCATTGGCTCACCGACAAATTTGGTAACAAATTCTAACCTAAACATAACACATTTTCTCGAATTTTTCATTACAGGATAACAAATATTTTTTTCATGATATAAATTTAAATGGTTTGGACACACTGATAATGGTTCGTGTTTTCATAAAATCCAAATCTGTGCCAATATTTGTGACTAGTGAGATAGTGCATGGTCCATTAGACAACAAACACTAGCATGTTTTGCTGCTTCAGAAAACTGTCAAATTTGTAGTTGATAAAGAAAGGATTTTTTTGATGGGACTGCAAGTACCTGGCTTAACCTCAAAATTGTGGCTGAAAATATGATATAAATACAAAAAGATGGCAATTACATGTAAAAATCTTGCAAATTAAGTGTGCTCTTCAACAAATCTTCTGCTAGTGACAAGTTTGGCAGTTATAATAGATGCATGTAAACATTTCATCGAATAAAATGGTTTAACTGTTCTGCCTAGGACAAGTTTAGCAGCATTACAGATGCATAAACCCTTTACTATAGAACTATTTACACCAAAGGGTCGTGTCCAGAGTAATATTTTCATCTGATATTGCTCTCTGAATACATTACAGTTTCAGATCATCAAAAGAATGAACTATATTGCCAACTTACATGTCATGATATACATCAATTCCACGCTGCAGCGAGATGGCAGAACCTGGTTCCACAGTGGAAGAACCAATATCAACATCAACCTACAGAAAAGTAAAGTGATCACAGTCAAAGCTAGTAGATAGTCAGCATGACCCTTGATATACTTAAATTTTATATAGCATTTACAACATAGCTGTTTGATAAATGGTTTTATCATGATTTTGATGATTTTGTTTTATACCAAAACAATGTTTTTAAAGGTTGTCCAAATACTACTAAATGATTTAAAATGGTTTTAATATTTTCCGGAGTATTTCTTCAAAGTTTATTTTCGATATAAATTGGACAACACTTTTGATGATTTTGTGTTAATGTATTTTTTCATCAAAACTATATTTCTATTGTTGTCCTAAATACTCCCGATCGGTTTAAAATGTTTTTACGAATTTTTCGGAGTATTTCTTGAGGTTTATTTTCGACAAAAATCGGACAACACTTCATGTGGGAGGTCGACCGGTCGACCAAATGAGGCGACCGGTACCTGGGAATGATTTCAGAGAACAGAACTCACGGAACTCCCAAAATGGGTCAGGGGGACCGGTCACCAGGGTGGGCGACCGGTCGCACCTAGAAGCGACGTCGACCACCCCTGGACCGGTCTCCCCGTTGTATTTTTGCTGTGTTCTTTTCAAATCTTATTTCTGCGCGACCGGTCGCCCTTAAGTTTGACAGCAAAATTCTAACCGTTGTGCAGCAGACAACTTTTCCTTAAATTGTGGAATTGATTTCTAACAGCTATAATCTTGATTTTAATTGCAATTTTTTGTAGAAATCAGATTCCAAGAGGAGCCTATCATGTATCAATCATCTCCTATAAATAGAGGAAGAATTGAAGCAACACAATAAGAGAGAAAACTACAACACAATAAGATACACTCAAGAATACACTTGTTCTTACATTGTCTTATTTCTTGTTGTAATTTGCCTAGCTATTCACTTTCACATTCTTGAGGTCTAGGTTTTTCTTGATTACACTTGCACTCTATTGTATTATCAATTATCGAGTTGTAATCTTGAATTTGGGTAATCATTCAACACAAGATATCCTTGTGAGTGTTCTTGTGGTAAGAACACACTTGGGTGATCTAGGTGTTAGGTGTGAGAAGATTGTGGTAATCTTCTTGTTGATGTGTTGAAGAATTTGGTATTCTTCAAGGTTGAAGATTGTGGTAATCTTCACAAGGTGCCGTTGGAGATTGTGGTAATCTTCAAGAAGAGATTGTGGTAATCTCAAAGGTGGTGTTGAAGAAGAGTGTGGTGCTCTTCAAGGTGTTGTTGTAAGTTGGTGTTGTATTAATTTGTGGTAAATTAATAAAATCTTTTTTTTTTTTGAAATCCATCCCGGATATACTGGGGTGGTAGAGGATTAGGCCCTAGGTGGGTTGAACCTCTATAAATCGACGTGTGTTGTTTACATTCCGCACCTTTATTATTGTGTATGAGCATTTGGTTCGAAAAAGAGGGCGAAATCGAAAAGATGGAGATAATCTATTTACCCCCCCTCTAGATTATCGTAGCCGCTTGGACTTACAATAGCACCCTGACATATCCTTATATATAATTAAGACACCTCTATAATCAGAATAATCCTAAAAAAGGACCTCAAACTGACATATCCAAACGCAGGGATATTGCTCGAAGATGCCATGTCACATACTCAAAAATGAGTTAAGATCAATTAGTATCAAAATGCTGTAATGGAGGACAAACCTTTCCAATGACTTTCTTATCTTCAACAGGGATAATCGCAGGGTAAACACTTGATGCTTAACCTTTGGCTACATAAACAGAAAATTAAATTCAAGAAAAATGTCAGTGTTTAAAATAACACAGTAGTAAGGCCAGAGGGGCAATAAAAACAACTCTTCATACTTATCAGTTACCAAAACAAAAAACAGATAAAAGAAAAACCAGATGCATGAGACAAGCATCCACATAAGTGCCCAGATTGTGTTGTATATTATCTAATCTTTCGCCTGATTGCGGTGATGATTATGCTTCAAAGTTACAAGAATCACAAATACATGCCTGAGCAACGACTGCAGAATCGATAGGACTATTTCCCAAACCAATCCATATCAGCATGGAAGTCGCTATCATTACTGCAAAAACTAAAATAGTAACCTAGTAAAAAAATTGTTATCAGATGAGATAAAAGATTTTATGGATGGTATAGAAATTCCAAAACAATTGAGTGTGATACCAAAGAATTAGAAGTTGCTTCTGTACCAGAATCAAATTTTTTGCCAACTTTCTATTTGATGCGACCTAAAGGTGCAACATCTTCTGTGATCATTGGCATTAGAATCAGTTTTGTTCCTCTTCTCCAGCAGTGCTTCTTGAGGGCTACATCCTTCATCTTCATCATCGTCATTTGACTAATGACAAAGGTCAACCCTGCAAACCATTTCTAAGTCAGGCTTATTTTAATTTAATGAGATAATCAACTTTCTTCAGCTCAAGCATCAAACACAATTAGGCATTCCAGAATAGTAAACTATATCGAATTAATGAACCAAGGGGCCCAAAAAGACTAAATGTATTTAGCAAAACACTAAAACCAACAAATACTAATCAAGCTAGGGAGTGCCTACGTCGCTCATGTATCCCATGTTGTATCACCAAGAAGTTGCTAAATGTCCGGTCACATATCAAATGAAGCCCCTGCATCCACCAAAAACTATTACTCACAATCCAGTCCAACAGAAGAACTATAATCAAGAAATTAAGCAATATAAGAGATGCAACATTAATATAAGGAGCACCACCAGGAGCTTTTTGAAAACCAGGTGCTTCTGCATCCACCAGGAGCTACCACAATAGGGATCAACATAAGTTTTGTTTCACCTTCGACAAAGTTCATTGGAGCTGCAGAAAAAATATCAATCAATTAAAAACCAATAGAATCTAAATAACAATCTGAAGAAGCTAATCATGAGAAAGATGTTAATAGCTTATCACTGTTTTGAGAAACCATCAACGAAGATAAACTTGCAGTGAAGATTGAAAAATGTTTAGCAACCTTTGGTAGTAAAAACAGTGGTTAAACATGACTGACGTTCATATTACCAAAATTGGACTCCGGGCACAGAACCTCTTTAGTCATGGTCATAGTACTGCTATACACTCATCGTGACACATATATAACATATGCAAGAAAAATAATTTCACACCATTCCCAAAACAGAGAGGGGAAAAAAAAAAGGCATGTAGCTACCACTAGCTTCTAAAAAGTACCTAACTATATAATATGTTTTCACTGAACAACAAACAGTGCTAGTAATATCACTTGGGATGCATTTTTGTATGAAAACTTGGCAGAAGATAATATGCAACATTAGTAGCTTCAACATAATAAGTTTTAGATAAGAAGAAAAAACATCCATGAAAACATATTAAAGTGAATCAGCTTGTATACAAAGCAATACCTCGATAACGTAAGGCTCTTCAGTACGATCCCAGCGGCGAATAGATCTCTCATGAGATCCTGTAACAAAAGAATCACCACGATTGCTGACTGCAAAGCACCAGACTTCAGAATGATGACCTTCAAGAGTTAGCTAGAAGCAATTCAAACTTGTCTGCATCCCAGTATTTCACTAGGCGATCTTTGCCCACACTAAACAGTCATAGTAGTGATGATTTGTCACTCCCATTAAAAAACAACCAGAGAATTTTTCTAACATACTTTAGAACAACAGAAAAGTAACTTTATACCTTGTATTTTCCATTGAAATCAGCCTTCACAAGTTTTGAGAAATATTTTGTGTGCACTCTCCCATCCCTCAAGAGTTTCAACCGTGATGAAAGCAACTCGAAGAGCTTCGTTTCTGTTTGTAGATTATGGATAAAGAAAAAAAGAAGTACAAGACGAAAAACTTATCAATTGAAGGAAATTATAGCAATTAACATTCAAACAGGCCGTTTTAATTATTGACTTTAAAATTATTGAAAGTAAGGATAAGGTAAATTGTGCTTGTTTTTTTACTTTGTGAAATACGATAGTGACAGCATATTGATTGAATTCCCCAGTATTCTCTGTCCAAGTCATTATATATGAACACTTCTTAATCTGCTGCTAATTATTTCTGTAAAAAATAATAATAAATTAATACATGTTTGTGATTATCGTATCGAACAACAATCGAAAAAAGTTAAAATTTTACCTTTAAGCACTCTTCTTCAGTTTCTGCTTCCAAGTCTCGGCTAAGATGCCCCGAAACTGTTTGAAAAAAGTCCTCACCGAGAAATGCCAAAGGAAGTAAAAAATCTTCTGCCAAATGAGTAGAAAAAGATTTTCGTTGCCATCAGATGTGAAGATGCAGCCACAGTGGCGGCGAAGCTTAATTTCATGAAATATCCACTAGGTTGCAAAAAGACACAGAAAATTCGTAGGAGAACAGCGAATAAAATCAGTTCCAACCTTGAGATTTTGTACTTTGAACACTACAGAAAATACAAAAAAAAAAAAAAGTTAGAAAATTGGATTAGTTCATCGCCACGATCTACGATGGATGACAATAAGTAACAATGAAAATATTAAGATTCAGAATTTAGGACCTGGGATTGGAGAAGGAGAGGCGGCGGGAATTGAGGCGAGAGGAGGTCGCAGCGGGCGTGAGAGAGCGGCGTCGATGAACGGAGTGCGGAAGATCTAGCGGTGTGTTAACTTGAGTTTAGAGACGAGAGTTGTGTTAACTTGAGGATGCGCTAATTAAAAAATAAAAAAGTAAAATAAAAAAGTTTATTGGTATCGGTTGTTGGTAACAAACGCTGCATAAGGTTGAGTTAAAAGCATCTGTCTTTTCGTAAAAACAGATGCTTAATGTTTTTAATTTAATTTTAAAAAATAAAAGAGATTATATGTATCGGCTTTGAATCATCACTGATGCCTAAAAACTTCATTTTATTTTCAAAATTGCTAACGGTCCTTTTCAGGCATCCGTTTTCCTAAAAACTGATGCATATATGGTGATTTTTATGGCATTTTTTGTACTAGTGTTATTTTGACATATATATACATCCACTACTAAAATGGTGTACTAAATGATTAAAATTCATTTTTTTTAAATTAATCATAAGATGACAACAGAGAATGCATAGATATTGCAACACAATTTTCTTCTTTAGAAATGCAAAGATTGACACTTTAGAATAAAAAAATATAAAACATATATAAAATAAAATATTATATATCGGTTTCAAAAAAAAAAGAACAAAAAATATAAAGAACAAGACCAGCCATGTATCGTCTCCTAGGCGATGACAAAATTATGTTTTATGTCTCTATCACCTTCATATTTCCATGTTCGTGAGAACCACATATGATATAACACATCTTATTACGAGAGGGAAAAATATGCGCAACCGCCCTAATATAATTGGACGTGAAATAAACACAAGAACACAATAATAGAATAAATTTGAGTTTAGTTGCAATTTTAATTATGTAACTAAAAGAGAAGGTACCATGGGAATAAATTAAATATTGAAACACCTAGTTGAACCAAAATTGCACAAATCGGAATTTGTAGGACCAAGATTGCAAACATTAGAACTCATGGGATCAAAATTGCAAACAATAAAAAACTTATGAGATCAAAACTGCCACCTAAAATATTTACAAGACAACAATTGCTAGCCCCGTATAGTTAAAGGACCAATTATGCAATTAAGCCATAAATTTGTTGTGGTGTGTGTGTGAGTGGGCTCATACCCAAGACAAACAAGGTTGCATAAATCAAAGCAACATTTGCATGGGTCATATTTGGCCCTAAGAGGGAAGTGAGAACAAACAACTAGTAATGTTGCTGGGACATATTTGATCGTCTTAAGAGGGAAAATGAGAACAAACAAGTGGTATCAAAAGAAAAACAAGAATTGAGGGGACCTCATATAAAAAGATACAAAGGCCAGCCCATTATGAATTGGCTGAAGAAAAGGACCAAGTTGATGATCATTGCAAAATAATATAGTGGTCCATATAGATATGTATACATTCTTTGTGATTTCTCAATATTGTCATACATTTGGATAAACTGGTTTGCATATCTGAACAGTTAATCTGATTAGGATTGGGATTATAAACAAAGCAACAATTCAATTTTTTTACTATTCTTTGAAAGTTCTTACCATATATATGAAAGAGGGATTCTTTTATCTTTCTGTTTGTTCTGAGAGCTTTTCCAATCAACATGCCTAAAAGTAAAAAGTCTTGGGTAAAAAAGCTGCAGTAACATAATATGATAGGAAAATTTGCCACTAACAAGAAACAGTAAAAATCATCACAAATATTTATCCTTCCCAACTGATGATCATTAATCAAGAGAGAGTGAATCAAGTGCCTCAACCGGCCCTCAAGTGTCTCAGTTACATAATTGAATGAATTTTTCGGTTTGTGACAGTAACTACATATGTATGTAACTTAGTAACTCTGATGTGCAAAAGGAAAAAAGGGATAATTACAAAAACTAACCTGAATTTTAGCCTAATTACAAATAATTCTAGTTATCGATCAAAATTGCAAATACTCCTTAAGGTATTACAAACATCTTTTTGAGGTTCGTATTTACCTAACAAATACCCCGCACTGAGGGTGTAAGTTGTAAATAGAAACAAATGTCAATGAGGTATATAATTGGTTTTTTTAATTATTGTAATTAGACTAAACTCTAGAGATTGTTTTTATAATTATTTCCTTTTTAAATATCTTACTTAAATCATTGATTTAGAAGATAGCTCAGGTACATATAATTTCAAGAAACTTCAATTAAACAGCTAGAGGATTAGAGAAATCATCTTAAGTAGTTCTTGGCCAATTACATACCTCCCATTAGAGTTGTCAAATATGTCCGGGCCGGGCCATTGGAACAAGGGAGGAAATCGGTCCAATCGGAATTTCTTCGGGCCAATATTTGGGGAGCGCAGTCCATGTATTAAAATACACTTGACTTGCTTCGGGCCGGCCGAACCAGTGTTTGGGCCTAATGGGCTCGGCTCTTTTCGGGCTAAGAAATTGCAGTCCAGTCCGGCCCTATTACCGGGCCGAACGGGCCGGCATTTTTGATAGCTCTACCTCCCACGCCTTGGCACCTTCAAATTTTTTTCCCATTCATCTTCTTTTCTTCTCTGGCCTATCCAAACTTGTCTAAAAATGAAGAATTACCTACAATACAAACACCCCAAAATGCATCAAAACAAAATCAATTTACTGGAAACAATTGGAAATTTAAATCAAAAGTGCTTGAATTGTTGGTATAAAAACCCAACTCATCAAGTGTCATGTCTAGAAGTAAGTAGAATTTTCTAATAACAAGAACCATCTTTGAAAAGTTTATTTCATTCGTATTAACCCACGTGAACTATAAAAGAGATTGCCATAACAGAGATCAGACATCCAGGACATCAAGATTCAACATTATCTCGAGCTTTGGCCAAATGGGGAACAAAAAGAAGAGAAGGAAAAAAATACGGGGAAAATAGCAACATAGAAACGTAGCAGAAACAGATTGTACAGAATTAACCACTTGGTTGATCCTAAAAATGCTCCGCCTCCTTGAAACTGCCTTCCGTCCGAACTCCTCCATAGACCTGCACAAAAGGATGGCCAAATGAGTGCTCCGGCGCGCCTCTCCGATGCCTAAGTCAGAAGTGTGTTTTGCAAGAAAGAGGCGAAAATAGAGAAAATATGTAAAAAGTGTGATTAGGGTAGAAATGAACCTAGACTTGGGTTTTTATAGCTTAACCCTGATTAGGGTATCCGTAAAATCCGGATTCTGTTACGATTTGATAACAAAATCAAGATTAAGATAAGATCGAATCTTCAAAACCCTAATTAACCTTGGAATTCTTCAAACTGAACTGAGCTCACCTACTTCAGATCAGTAGTTCGGCCATTTTCGTGTAATAGTCTCAGCTCGGAGGTCTCAGCCAATCTTGCACCTCCACCTCATCCTATTTCTTAGATCAGGCTCATACTCGCCCAGTTCATTAGCTCATCAGGTCAGGATGAGAAGGATTTGACAAACCCAGTCTTACTAACTAAACCTCTAGTGCTTATTCATTTACAAAGGCTTAGTAGGTCATCTCGTGCTTAACAAAGCCACTAATTCGATCCTAAAACTTTCTTATTAGCCCTTATCAATTATCTCTTCAGCCCATGTTTCAGCACCTCAATCTTGACATTTACTTAAATTCATCCAATAGGGCTTCTCAATATAACCCAACTATAAGAGCTCATCAGTTTGACCCAATAAGAAAAGCTCTTCAGGTCAACCCAACAAACCGATCTATATTAACCCTCATCAATTGCTCCCCCCAACTATGGTTAGAAGACACTTCGGCCATAGTTTATCCGTGTCGAGCTGAACTGCTTCTAGGTTTCTTTTTCATTTCAAACTCCCGCTCTTGAGTGTCTTGTCCTTTCAAGTCTCGTCATAAAGCGGTTGACAAGACGCCCTTTCAATCCCAGGCCAATTCATCCCCCTCGATTGTGCTTTAATCGACGGTCCGCATACCCCTTTTCAAATCCCATTCTCTCTTTCCCTCTATAAAAAGGCCCTTATCTTCTTCATTTTTCACTTTCCTTCATTTACCCCAGAGAGATTTACATCCTTCTCAAAATTTTCGGCCGCCATTTTGACGAGCTTCTCCAGATTTCGGCGGTCTTCAAGCATTCTGGTGCCTTTCCATTTCCTACTTCGTAGTCTTTCTCCCTCCACTAGGTACTTCTTCTTTCCATTTCTTAGTTTTCGTTACTTTTTCCTTTTCTTCAATCTCCCTGACCTCCAAGCTCAACACAGTCTCTTTTGCCACCAAGGACGTTATTTGCTTGGCTTGGTTCTCCATGGCCGAACTAGTCATTTTTGCCAAAAAATCCGCACGACCATTTTCCGCCCTCGGGACCTGACAGATCTTAACCTCTTTCAACCTTCCATCCAGAGCTCGGTATGCCTCTACATACCTCTTCATCCTTTCTTCTCTAACTTCAAACTCTCCCATTATTTGCTTATGGATGAGCTGGGAATCCATATAAACTACAATTCTAGTAGCCCCCATCTCAATAGCCATATGGACTCCTCTAATAAATGCTTCGTATTCCGCTTCATTATTGAACAATTTGAACTCCAACCTCATAGCAAAATCATTCTCAATTCCTTGTGGACTGATTAAAACAATACCAGCCCCACAACTCGAGCTACCCACCGAGCCGTCCACGCAAACCACCCATGCTCCCTTTTTACTAGAGGCCCTTGTTAATTCTTGCACAAAATCCACCAAGGCTTGAGCCTTGATGGCTTGCTCATCACATTTCTTAATGGGAGATTATGCGAGAGGAAATATGGCCGAAGTCTCCTTGCCGTTACCACCAATGCTAAACATTCTTTCACGATTTCTGCATATCTCAATTCTGCATTTCTCAACATCTTGCTGACGTAGTATATTGGCTTCTGAACCAACCTCTCTTCTCTGATCAAGACCGTGCTAACCCCCTGCCCTCCTACCAAGATATACAAGCATAAGGGCTCATCCGGCACCGACTTGGTCAATAAAGACAAATTGGCCAAGTAATCTTTCAAGTGATCAAAGGCTCTCTGACATTCCTCATCCCAAACAAACTTCTTAGCCTTTCTTAATACCTTAAAAAGGGTAAACTTCTCTCTACTAGACGAGAGATGAATCTATTCAAAGCCGCCAACCTTCCATGTTAAACATTGCAGACTTCCCTAAAGATCCCGAGGTGGAGCCATTTCTCTAATGGCCCCGACCTTCTCCGGGTTAGCTTCTATTCCCTTCTCTGTCACCATATACCACAAGAATTTTCCGACCTCATACCAAAGGCACATTTCTTAGGGTTGAGCTTTATCCTGTTTTTTCTCAAAGTATCACAAGTTTCCGCCAAGTCCTCAACATGATCTACCGCCCTCATGCTCTTCACCAGCATGTCATCCACATACACTTTAATATTCCTCCCGAGTTGTCCCTCGAACATTTTATCTACCAGCTTTATGATATGTGGCTCTCGCATTCTTTAAACCAAATGGCATCACCACATAACAAAAAGTTCCAAAAGAGGTAGTAAAACTCGGCCTCTTTTGGTCCTCTTTCGCTATGAACCGATGGTACCCGCGTGACGCTGGCGTCCATCATACTCAACAACTCACACCGGAAGTAGAATTGACTAATTGATCGATTCGATGTAATGGATAATAATCTTTCAGGCAAGCCCTATTCAAATCCTGAAAGTCCACACTCATCCTCCAATCTTCCTCCATCTTTGGCACCAGCACCGCATTAGACAACCATTCCGGAAATTGGATCTCTTTGTGTGCCCCGCGGTCAGCAATTTATGCACTTCTGCCCGAATAACCACATCCTTCTCGGGACCAAAGTTTCTCTTCTTCTGCTTCACAGGCTTATATGAAAGGTTCACATTAAGCATATGCTCAGCTATGCTCGGATCTATCCCCACCAAATCACTCGTGGACCATGCAAACACGTCCACATTGTTTCTCAAAAATTCCACCAACCTTCCCTTCATCTCATCCGACAGGCATTTCCCAACCTTGGTAACTTTATCGGGATCCCCTGACACCAGCTCTACCAATATCAGCTCCTCATTAGGTTGTACATGTTCAACCGGCTCATCATTAAGCTTAATCATTTTTTCCTTATTTTTATCATCATCAAAAATATTTTCTCGCTCAATTTTCTGGATGCTCTCCACGTACAATTTCCTCGACATGTACTGATCCCCGCCGACCTCACCGACCTCCTCTCCTACTGGGAATTTCATTTTCAAATGGTACACAGAAACTACAGCCTGAAAGGCATTCAGCGATGGCCTACCCAACATTGCATTATACAAAGAAGGTGCATTTACTATCAAGAATCGAATCATTCTCGTTTTACGACTAGGCTCATTACCTGAAGAAACAGGTAAAGTAATCATACCTATGGGCCGGATGGTTCCTCCCGCGAATCCGACCGCCAGATATCCACCGACTCCAATCGACTGGAGGTCCATCTTTCGTAGCAATCATAGAACAAGATATCGACCGAGATCTATGTGTCCACAAACACGCTGCACATCATAGTTCGAGATCGTGGCCGTGATCACAAGAGCATCGTTATGAGGAGTTACGACACCCTTGCTATCACTTGGCCCAAACTGAATATTTGGCCCCGGGGCGACCTCCTTCACCTTCATTTGCTCCTGCATCCGACCTGGAGCTGCTGGCCTCACATAGCTCTTCCGAGCTCTCCTAGAATCCCCTTCTGTTGGACCTCCTACTATCATTTGAATCACTGCTCGCCGAGGTGGAGATGGAGGTAGATCCTCTCTCTCCTCTCCCCAATGCTCCGGCTCCCGCTGAGGTTGATTATAACCACGATGGTCCCTCCTAAACTCCATATTTTCTTTCCTTCTATCCATGTACACAAACTCCTTGAGGTGTCCCGCTTGAATTAGCCTCTCGACCTCATCCCTCAAATGCATGCACCGATCTGTTGTATGCCCGTAATCATTGTGGAACCTGCAAAATTTCTTGCACTTTGCCTTTGTTGGTGCCTCCAATCCGCATGCGCCTTTGGCCACCTCAGGTCGGGAAGCCTCTCAATAGCCACGAGCACCTCGCCCTGAGGTAGAGCCAACGATGTGTATTTCTCATACCTCAGTCGTCCACCCATTACCTCAGGATTAGGTCTTTTTTGAGGCCCTTTATCCTCCCGATTATCCTTATTGTCTCTTCTCTTCCATCCTTCTTTCCTCTTTATCTTCCTCGCCTCCTGCAGGTTAATGTACCTCTCTGCCCGAGCTAACAACTTATCAAATGTTTTAGCCGGTTCTATTCCCAGGGATTCAAAAAACTCACCATCCTTGACCATTTCGAGCTTGAGCATTGGCCGAAATTTCGGGGCTAGCTGAGGGCACCTTCCAGCTTCGCAGCCGTGAATCGCTATATGTAACTCCAAAGTCCTTCTCTTTCCCTGCTTAATGCTAAACAAAGTTAAGGGTGTTTTATGATATTTTCGACAACTCGTCAACTGATTCAGGTAAGTAGTTCGGCCATTTTTGGGTAATAGTCTTAGCTCGGAGGTCTTAGCCAATCTTGCACCTCCACATCACCCTACTTCTTAAATCAGGCTCATACTCGCCCAGTTCATTAGCTCATCAGGTGAGGCTGAGAAGGATTTGACAAACCGATCTTACTAATCGAACCTCTAGTGCTTGTTCATTTACAAAGGCTTAGTAGGTCACTGCCGTCTTAACAAAGCCCACTAATTCGATCCAACAGCTTTCTTATTAGCCCTTATCAATTATCTCTTCAGCCCATGTTTCAACACCTCAGTCTTGACATTTACTTAAATTCATCCAATAGGGCTTCTCAATATAACCCAACTACAAGAGTTCATTTGTTCGACCCAATAAGAAAAGCTCTTCAGGTCAGCCCTACAAATCGATCTATATTAACCCTCATCACCTCTATTAGTGCTTCTGTTAGGATCAAACACCAATCACTAGACAAAAAGCTATAGTTGATGGTTAGTATGATTATTTTTTCTCTTAACTACCAGAGCAGACGTGTTACGGGCGATCATGAAGGGATTTCGCAAGACCACACGTGGACCCAACAGGTTGGGCAGTCACAATACTAATGTTGCAAGGCGAAAGCGAATCCCTAAGGCAGATCGTTGGACCCAGGCCATTATCCAACAATTTCCTATTTTCAACTTTTGTCACACATTGTTTACTCATTAATGAACTACATACAAAATTCCGTCATCATTTATTTAATCATTAAAAAATGTGATATTTCTGGCATTTATTTCATTTTCATGGTTTTATATCTGATATGATATACTTTGGTTAACATTAGATTCGAGACTAAATTATGAGCTAATTTGCTACTTATTCCTCAACATTTCATGCTTTTTACCCCGTACGTGGAAAAATAAATCCCATTACTTTCAGTGGTTTTTGCTTTTTGGAATGATGTTATGATTATACGTAGAAAAGGCATGGTGAAGACAATACCAAAAATGGGCTTTTAGTGAGCAATTAACTGTTAGGCCCTTAATCACGTGTCTATATTGTCGCCAGACATCGGTGGGCCGGGCCTCCATGTAGTATTTGGGCTGCCTCCCTAATTTACACAATTAGGTGTTCTTCTCAGTATCTTTAACATCCTGAACTGGTGTTTGTTTGGAACACCAAAATGGAAGAACCTGATGCAAAACCGAGTGAAACCATAAAATTGATGTAGAAGTGAAAAAAAACTAAACACTCGAAATAAGTTTCCGTAGGATTCTTGTGTTTTCTATTTCTTCTTGTTGCCGGATGATGGAAATGTTTTTTTCTTCTCCAATTATCAATTTATTACTTCCTTTTCTTTTGTGAATTTAAAACCAAAAAAAAAAAAAGTTGAACCGAGTCATGAGAAGTCTCTGGTTGGCAATGGGTAGACACGGGTACCCATCCGCCCAGATCCTAATGAGATAGGTATGGGTAGTCTTTTTTAGAATTGAGATGGGTATATGATGAGAAATTACTATTTATTAATACACGGGTAGGATATGATTTTACCCTCTCGGATACCCACAACGGAAACCCGTTTACCCCTTAGTAATTTTCACTTATTTTCACCTGCCATAGTAGTTTTTCTCTTATAAGCTCAACATAAATTTCCATTTTGTACAAAGAATATATGAAGTTTTTACTTTCTTTGAATTTGTGATCATATCAACTATGTTTGATGATGTACTTATATGAATTAATTGATTATACATTTTTAAGGAATTTATTGATTGCATTTGTATTTATGCGTTACTTTTGATTTAGTTGATGAATGATGGTAATCAGAGGAACATACAAAATTAAAATGGTTAATTGTTATATTTATTACTTAATTTAACATATTTGGCATTTTTGTATATAATAATTAGCTTTTGGTGAGAATAAGTTTTTATATAAAATAAACATGTTTTGGGCCGGTACGGTAGTATGAAGGCATCGACAAATAGATTTAGATGAATACGGGTAAGAATTGTAGTTTCTTATTTTAGTTTGAGATGAATATGAGTAGATTAAATATTACGAGTATGGATATGAATACTCTTAAATAAATGAGTATCCTACTCATCGTCATCCCTAGTTTGGTAACGCATTTTAATTGTGAAATCGAACCAATATCATGACTGATTCCCATTAACTCGGTCCGACGGGCCGATCCTATGTGAGTTTTAACACTATGTGTCAATCTAACATCAAGTAGCAATTGGTCAATAAATAAAATACTTAGTTGTTATAGAACAAATAATTTAAGAACACAAGAGAACTAATATTTATAATGATATTATAGAACTATCAAAGAAAAGTAAAAGAGAGAATATTTTAGTAGAGAGGAAATAATTCTTTCTATTTCTCTTAATCTTGTGTGTTTTACAACAACAAAAAACAATGATGATTTAGCCCGAAAAAGGCTTAAATGGTGCTCCGAGAAGAAAAGAATGCAATGTGGTGCTTCGTCAAGATTAATTAGAGCCCTTGCCTCCTTTGGACCCTCAGACTGGTCTGCAATTTGCTTGGTAGTTGTTGCCCGAGCTCTTGTCCTTCCTCTGTAATTCAAGACAAATAGTGTCGATCACTAGCCCTTATGACCGGCCTAGGGCTCGAGGGCGAGCTTTCTTTATTTAAGAGAACATCATCTCCATTGAACTTCCTTGTTGGGAAATTTATTATTTAGATTTTGATGAATGCCATGTAAAACTTAGAATAGGAAGTTGGCACCCCAATTTTGTTGTAAATCGCATTGTAATAAATAGAAATTTGGTCAAGCCGAGTTAAGTCACAATGCCCAAACATGCAAGAAGACAATCAAGACTAGAAGGAAGACTCATTGCAAGCAAGACAACCGAGTATGGCAAAGAAGAGAAGACGGAACTCCCATCAAGGAGCAATCGAGATGCGGTGAGTGGAGTATCGTCAAGTCAACTCAAGAAAAGCCAAGTCTCAAGTTGAAGTGACGGAAGAGTCATCCAATGATTGGAAGTCGACTCTAAGTCACTGGGGGAAAGCAAGGAAATGCAATCAAGTCGAGATAATCGAAAAGATCGTTGCACAAAAATCAAGAGAATTACTTAAACAAGTAATATCTCCATGCTACCTTTCTCGAAGTGCTCGATCCCGGAAGCGTGCAAAAGGAATAAACCAATGGGAAGCACTACACCGTGTCGAACTCGAAAAGCCGAGAACAATTCATACGAGGAAATGGCAATTTCAAGGATCGCAACAAGACAAGCCAACAACCACAAGTGACTTTAAAAATAAGCCTATCTCTTCAACGGGCGATTTTTGAAAGATCACTATAAAAGGCGATGAATAACTCGAGAAGAGGTTACGAAAGATTACATAGGTTACCTTGACCATACAAGCAAGAAAGAAACATTTTGTAACCTGAAATATTCTCAAGTTATTAAACGCTTAATCCTCAAGCCTTTATACTACGAAGAACATCAATCCAACACTCACTGTGAAGGAAAGATAACTTCAATCGGTTGAAGAGGAAATTCTTGAAGAATCCGCGGGTCTACATTCCATGAAGGATTGTAGGAAGGTTGAGTTGAACAAGTCTTGAGCTTTTGGAGGGCTTAGTGATCAAATCCAAAGAGCTTGAGCAAGTGGTCATGTGTAAAGCAAGGCAATTTGCCTGTGAAGAAAGCTAAGTCGTACGAGAAGCTTGGTGAGTGATCAAGGCGTCTGCATCGAGTCCCAAAGGATCAAGTCAATTTGTGTGATCAAGACTTGATCCTGGACTGTTACCACTTTGTATAATGATCAATACCTAGTGGATTCCTCCGGGAGTTGGAGAAGAGAAGAGTAGAAGAATTACCCCATCTTCGAACCTCAATAAAAACTTTTCGTGTCTTTTACATTTCAACACTTTAATTCCTACATCATATTTGTTTAATTCTGTGACATATTTGCTATCCATTAGATAATCTCTAAGTACTAAATCAAGCTTTAAATCTCTACTAAATCATATTAAGGGTGTTAAGTCTTTCTCATGAAATCAAACCACGAGTTGAGCTAACTCGGTCTTACCGTGAGTTATTCTATCAACATCTCGATCGAAGTCTGTTGAGTGACTAACTCTCTTGATTAACTAAATTGGTCTGTCCACCGAGGACACAAGTGTGTGTAGTATCAACTCGAACTTTTAAAAGGACTAAATCGAAAAATTTGCAAGGTTTATTCAACCCCCTTCTAAACCTTACACTCACACCCCTTGGGACCTACAAGTGGTATCGAGCGGTTGGTTCATTGAGCCTTCCGCACCGGTTCTTGAACTAGATCTCCAAACTTTTCAAAGTCGCTTTAGTACTTAAATTTTCAAAACTCCTTTTATCATTAAAATTTATTATCATGGAAGCAAATTTGACACGAATTCCCATGTTCACAATTGAAGAATTTGATGATTGGAAAATTCGTATGTGAGGCTCACCTATCAAAGATTACATGATGAAATGTGGATAGTGATA
This sequence comes from Rehmannia glutinosa, assembly GCA_016081115.2. Taxonomy (NCBI): domain Eukaryota; kingdom Viridiplantae; phylum Streptophyta; class Magnoliopsida; order Lamiales; family Orobanchaceae; genus Rehmannia; species Rehmannia glutinosa. The sequence goes on along the minus strand of CM071936.1, from coordinate 97,266,664 downwards.
GAGGATGGGCCACCTGCAAATCTTAAAGGTGAACACATTTGTAAGAAGAGCTGTAATTTGAAGGTGAAGAGGATGTTGCCCTAGACTACCCGGCTATGGTTGAAAAACCAAGAACTGAATGGACAAAATGATGAGAAAAAGATACAACCTGGACAATGTAGCCAAGGACATCCTTTACAAAACCTTGGACAAAGCCATGTTCAATAAAGTCAAATCATGCAAAATGGCTAAGGAAATGCTGGGACAAACTAACATTGATTTGTGAAGTCTCGGAAGCAAATCAAAGAAAATAAATTATCGGTGGTAGTCTGACAAAAATTTGAGAATTTCAAAATGATCGCGAGGAGAAAACCTGGATCAACTGGATGCTCGGTTCACGTAAATCACCAACGAGCTATCTCGCACTTGGAAAGGAATATACATGGAAGAAATGTGTATGAAGATCCTAAAAAGTCTCGGTGAATGGGAAATGGAGGTCATGGCACTAAGATATTCCATGGACCTATCGAAGACCTCCAACCATGAACTATTCTCGGATCTCAAAGCCTACAATTTGGTGAGAAGAAAAAGATCGAGGAAGAGACAATTTTGTACCCAAAACAATCGCTCTAATTGTTAAGGATGGAAAGAGAGCCGAGGTCAAAAAGTCGTTGATCCGGAAGAAATAGCCCGATGGTTAAAAGGTTCAACAAGTTCTTCAATAAGAACTACAAGAGAGGCAAGGGCGAATCTTCCGAGAAGACACTCACTCGGCCCTCCAAGTCAAGGGAAGATAGGCCAACCAAGAGAACAGATCATCAAAAAGTCAATATCAAAGGGCCGACAATCCAAGAATGGAAAGAGTGATCAAAAGGTTGAATATCTATCTTTGGAATGAGGGCAAACAGTGTCACTATGCCATTGATTGCCCATATCCTGTAGTCAACAAATACGGGAATGAAGAAGAAAAAAAGGTCTTGAGAAAGAAGACAAGAAAAGAAAAAGCGCAATGTTGGTCGAGAAAATCCGAGTCGAAAAGACATAACAGTCGAGAGTAGTCAAGCGACTACTCAGTGACCGAAGAAGAAAAGCCCCGATCCGTTTGATGGCCAAGGAACAAGATCAACTCGACCAAGAAGATGAGGTACACTCCAACTCATCAAACTCGATTCTAGTGATAGTGATCGTGACACACACACTTCATCACCCACTCGATCTTTATGATTCATTAGGCAAAATGATGAAAGATTTTGAACACATTAAATCCTCACACACACTATTAAATGAGGAAAACAACCTACTAAGAGCCAAAACTCACAATGACTAAGGAGCCGAGTACTCTAAGTCAAACAGTGATGAGAATGAAAGTTTAAAAATTTGAAAATGCTAAGCTAATAAGCGAGAAATAGTTGCCATAGAAAAGAGGGAGAATGACCTCAAAAATGTGATTGCCTCATTCACTAAGGCATCTAAATCATTGGATGATCTTATTATGAGTCAAAGAGAATGTGGAGACAAGACAGGCTTAGGATTTAATTCCTCTGTGCTATGTCAAACTCAAAAGTAATTTTGGAAAAAGGATCTTCAAGCAATGAAGAGTCTAAAAATCCAAAACTCCAAAGCGGTGCACACACATTCACTCCAAAGCACAATTACAAGCAAAGCGGCCTTGGTTATAAAGGAAAAGGAAAACAACTTGATTGAGTGCGTTTGAAAGGACAAGCGAGAAGAGATTGATCGAGTTCTCAAAGAAACTCAAACAGAAAATACTCTGTAAAGAAGAAACAGAGCTACCAAAAACCCCGAAGAAAATCTATAAAAGAAATACATATGATGGGAATGGTAGAAAATATCCAAGCAAGTGATTGGAATGATGTGAACTATCAAAGATAGACTTATGGAATATAAGCCCAAATGGCAAAGGCCAGAACTCAAAGCAAAGGCCATTCCAAAAGTATAAGAGCTTTCATCGGCACACATATGCACCTAGGTACTACACTCGAGACACCACAATTGTAAGTTCAAGCGGCTACGATAATCTAGAGGGGGGGTGAATAGATTATCTCCATCTTTTCGATTTCGCCCTCTTTTTGCAATCGAATGCTCAAACACAATGATAAAGGTGCGGAATGTAAACAACACATGTTGATTTAAAGAGGTTCAACCCACCTAGGGCCTAATCTTCTACCACCCCAGTATATCCGGGATGGATTTCAAAAAGAAAAAGAATTTTATTAATTACCAAAATTAATACAAATTCAACTTACAACACCTTGAAGAGCACCACACTCTTCTTCACCACCACCTTTGGAGATTACCACAATCTCCCTTCAACGGCACCTTGTGAAGATTACCACAATCTTCAACCTTGAAGAATACCAAATTCTTCAACACCTCAATAAGAAGATCACCACAATCTTCTTCACCTATCACCTAGATCATCCAAGTGTGTTCTTACCACAAGAACACTCACAAGGATATCTTGTGTTTGAATGATAACCAAAATTCAAGATTACAACTCAATAATGAATAATACAATTTGAGTGCAAGGTGTAATCAAGAATAACCTAGACCTCAAGGATGTGAAAGTGATAAGCTAGGCAAATTTACAACAAGAATAATAACAATGAAAAACCAAGTATTTGCTTGAAGTGTATCTTGTTGTGTTGTATCTCAATTTTTGTTGGTTGCTCCAAACCTTCCTCTATTTATAGGAGATGATTGATCAAGCATAGGCTCCTCTTGGGGATTGAAAATCTACAGAAAAATACAATTAAAATCAAGAATATAGTCTGTTAGAAATCAATCCCACAATTTAAGGAAATGTCTGTTGTCAAACGATCATATTTTTCTTTGTCAATACACAGGCGACTCTGGCCGCACGAAATAAGAGAAATAAGAACACTTTGAAAAATTTCAACAGGCGGCCCGGTCGACATAGGCTTGACCGGTCGACCCTGCCTCAACCTGGTCCCCCTAATTAAAAAGACGAAGAGATTTTGTCGTTTCAATGCAAACATGCAGTGTACCAAGGTCGGCCATTGGCCAGCGGCCGCCGACCGACGGTTGGCGTCGAGCGGCCGGTCGACTCGCCTATTTTTACTCCCGTCTTATTTTCTGTTTCTAAAAACATCTTCAGTGCAGGTTGCCCTATAGGGCGGCCGGTCGACCACGAGATTTAAATGTTGTCCAATTTTTGTCGAAAATAAAACTCAAGAAATACTCCGAAAATTCAATAAAAACATTTTAAAACAATTGGGAGTATTTAGACAACATTAGAAAATCTTGTTATAGGAGTAAAAACCCATTGATATAAAATCATTAAAAGTGTTGTCCATTATTATCAAAAATAAACTTGAGGAAATACTCCAGAAAATATTAAAACCATTTTAAATCATTTAGGAGTATTTGGACAACCTTTAAAAACATTGTTTTGGTGATAAAATAAAATCATCAAAATTAAGATAAAAACTTGTATCAAACAATCTCCCCTTTTTGATGATTACAAACCAAAACAATTTTTACACCAATCGAGAGAGCGATTTTAGAAATGATTTTCCGGTAAAAACATTTGACCGTTTGGAAGCAACCAAAATTTCCAAAAATATTAAAGCAACCAAGTAGGGAGTAAATATATTCAATAATAATCAAAAGCTCCCCCTATCAACAAGCATATCAAGAATAATGTAAAAGCAATTTTCCATAAGCTAAAAGCTTTAGCTTTTACAGTTTGTTCAAGAGCTTATAAGCTCCCCCTGTCAACAAGCATCATTAAACAATTATATAAGTCCATCAAGCAACAATTGGACTAAAAACAAATCACAACTTATGGCTTTTATGAGCCATAGCTTATAGCTTTTATGACAAGCTTTTATTAGCTTCTTTGAGCTAATGAGCCAATATCCTGTTTCTCCCCCTTTGGAATCATCAAAAAGAATGTTAGGATGATAAAAACATCATACAAATATATCAAAGCGCGCAAACGAGACGGTTTATCAACCATCGAGCAAATTATACATAAAGTCCAAGGAAAATGGGAAAATTGTAACATAGGAGATCCATAAGCTCATTAGTTAGCTAAAAACATGATTTCAAAAAGATTTTAAGACATTTTGAAGCAAGAGAATCATGTAGAAGTTGAAAGTTTCATTGCGACATTTCAACAAACACCTTGTGTGCGTGAAAAATAAAAGAGGTTGCATGTAGTCCTTGTAAAGGTTTCAAGCCAAAATTTTTCATATCATCAATCAACCTCATTCCAAAGCTCAAAAAGATCACATGCAACATATGCAACATTTGTTCATCAAATAAGAAACTCAAAGTAGATTCTCAAGGGTTCAACCCAATTGAGATAAACTAAGAATGATCAAGGCATTACAAATGCCAAAAATTTGAGCATCCATCAAGTAATAAGTTATGCCTTAAACAATACAAGTATCAAATGTCCCAACATATCCAACTAAGCATAAATATCAAAGCATCAAGAGAAGCACTTTTACCATCAAGTACTTTATACCAATATTCAAACCATGCCATATAAGAGTATTTTTACCATCAAATACTCCATCAAAATCATGATCATCCACAAGTCATTATCAACCCTTTTAAGAAAAACAAGCAAATATCATTAGTACAAATGAGTTTTACAAAAGTTCATCAAAATACAAAGCATCATTAATGAAAATGCTAGAAAGTAAAGGGGGTGGGGATATCATTCCTCATCCGAGGAGAAGCAAGATCCGGGGATAAAGTCCTTGATGAATTTCTTCAACTTCCCGATAGACTTTTGCATTTTGGAGGTCTTTTGCTCCAAAGCCTCATACCTCGTCTCATGAAAAGCCCCCATCTCATCAAATTCGGCTTGAGTATACCTCCTAGGCGGTTGAGCACCGGTATTACCCTCCGGATTGCTCGGTTCGCCTTCTTCCGCCAATCTTGCGGCCTCGGCGTCATCAAAGAAGTCATTAGGATCGGGGGACTCTTGACCTCTTCCTCTAGCCATTTTAGTTGGTCGGATGTCCATATTCTTGCGCATCGTGACTATTTGGGAGATGTTATCAATGTCGAAGTCATTTTGAAATACCTCCGAGTTACACTCCGACGAAGGTAGTCCCAATTGAATAAGAAGTTTACAAATCCAATTTCCCATAACCAACTTCTTATTACCTTGAGTGATGGACTCAATTAGACATTGAATAAGTATGGCACCAAAGTTAAGTGGTTCCCTCCTAGCAATCTTATAAGTCAAAAAGTAGTCCATGTTGCTAGGCATCTTTCCCGACTTACCACAAATGCAATATGCGACAATGACCGACAAAATACGATGCTCAAGTGTCATTGACAACAAAGAATACTTTGGCCATACTCCCAAATACGTCTTCACTTCTTTCATTGACACCCCCAACATTTCATCATTCCAAGTCCCACATGAGAAATAATCCCAACCACCTTCTCTAACACGTAAAAGCCGGCAAATATCATTGGGAGTCCATCTAAAATGACGACCCTTTACAAGCGAATTAACAAAGAATCGGCTTTCTTTCATTATCATATTGCACCCACATATTAGCATAAAAATGTTGGATAATATCATCATCATACAAAACATAAGCATGCTCCCATAGATACATCCAACCTTGCTCTTCAAAAAATCCTCTAATAGTAGGATACTCATTTGTAAATGAACTAAAACGACACATTTTAGTCCGAGCAATAGATTTTCCTCCCATTCCCGAGTCCTCATAATACCATTCCGCATATTTATTGATGAAATTAAGAACATTGTGGGAATTAGGGGCTTGAGTAACAAAGGATTTTTTACCTTTCGCCCAACGACAATTTTGGAGCGAAATTGTTCCGCGTAGCTCGGTAATTTGGGCCCGAGAGAGAATGGGATTTTGAACATCATCACCTTCTTGAGCCACGTTTCTTTGAGCGGCTTGAATATCCCTTTGTTCGGCTTCCTCTTGCCGATTTCTTGACGAACCCTCTCCGCCCCTTCTACGCTTGGAGATGGGATTTCGGAGTGGAATTCTTTGGGGGAGCCATATATGTAAGATTCTTGTGAAAATAAGAAGATTAGCAACAAGAATCGTGAAAAATGATGAAGAATTGAAGATTCTAGAGAAAGGGGAATGAAAAAATCGCTGCTAAGGGTTTGAGGATTTCTTGCTTACATTTTTTGCGAAGAAAGAGAATGTTTATAAGTTGTAAAAATGGCCTGGGCGACCGGTCGAGGTAGGGGGCGACCGGTCGAAGTGCAGGGTGACCGGTCGCCCCTGCTTTGACCGTCCCAGGTAATTTTTTCTATTTCCAAAGTTTTCCAAAATTCTATTTTTCACCCCAAAAGTTTTAAAACTTTGCAAAAAGATAGTCTTGGATCAAGTCCAACAAATATGGGTTTCGGGAAAACATATATTCGAGAAAATCGAGACTTAACAAGTAGTGCCCTTTTTAAAGAAAATATTTGCAAAAATCATTTAGGGGCACTTAAGGGGTTAAAATGAAATATCTTGAAAGATATGTGCATAAGCATAATATCGAGTTTAAAGAAAAATACGAGTAGACATACCTCGATAGTTTAAGAAACTTGATGACGTAATAGCCAATGAGTATGAAATATGTATCCTACACAATTCTTAGACAAAATTTGCATAGAAAATGCAAGTGTAGGCAAGTAATAGGAGATATCAAAAAGAGCTTATGCTATAAGATTTTATAAGAGATAATAAGCCACAAAAGTCTAATTAAATGCTCAAAAGTTTTAGAAAATCATGCAAGGTCTTCAAAAAAAATTGAGACTCACAAATAAATAAAAGACCTACATTAAAAATAAATATTTGAAAAATCATTTTGCAATTAAGACACAATTAAAAGAAAACTTGTATAGAATTAAAATAAAATGCATATATAGATGGGGAGATACGGTTTACCAATTACGTCGTTTCCAAGGGTTGTGTCGTTCCCATTTTTGATGATATATTCCCTTTGAGAAGTCACTTTGTTGATAATGACTTCTTTGATTACTCCATTTCCAAGGTTTGTTACCTTCCCTTTGTTGATAGTCTCTTCTTCTTTGAAAATCATCTTGTTGATGATGTTTTTGCCATTTCCAAGGATTATGTTCTTCCCAATTTTGATTATATCCTCTTCTTGGAAATTGGCTTTGTTGAGAATAGTTTCCCCTTCTTTGATCAAATGAAAAGATCATTTGATGTCTTCTTGGCGGTATGAATTTTCTTCGATCATTATTTCGCCGGGAACCTAATATGACATTATTTTGTGGTACCCTCATGTGTTTGGGTCCTTTGGGATTAGTCTTGAGACTTTTAGGTCTCCAATGATAATTAGAGCTATTCCTAGCTTGACAAAAATTAGCCGCATGACCCTTTTTTCCGCAATAGAAACATGTAATAATTCTAGGAGCATAATGACCAACATGCTTAGAGACTTGATTCTTTTTCATGTGATTAACACCCTTAGGCTTATGATCAAGTTCTAGTTTCGAACAATTAACAATCTTGGTCATTTTATCGGTACTCAAGTTGGATTTAGATAAATTATTTTTCAAGCAATTTATATCCTCAACAAGAGTACTATTTTCTTTTTCAAGGTTTCTAACCTTGTCAAGTGTGGTGGTGTGAGACATGATAGTGATTCATAGGAAGTAAATAAACTATCCTTATTATTTTTTAAAACATTGAATTCCTTTTTCAAATTTTTGTATTTAACAAGTAAGCTTTGGAATTCATTTTAAAGTTCATCATAATCATTTTGCAAATCACTATAATCATTTTGAATGACAATATCATAGGAAGTAGAGGGTTTAAGACATACCTCATTTTCTTCATTGATGCCCATAAAACAATATTCAACTTCTTCATAGTTGGAAGTTGTAGGAGGCTTGTTCCTTAGATATGAGCTTGTATGACCTTGAGAAGTAGATGCTTTTGTTTGACTCCTTTCATTTACCACTACTCCATAGATGGCTTCTAATTTTTGCCATACTTCATGTGCCGATTTTATTCTACAATATGTTCATATACCAAATTAGTAAATGAACAATACAAAATATTGAGAGCTTTACCGTTTAAGGAGATGATTTTCTTCTCTTCATCATTGAGCTTTTTGAAGCCTTTTGAGGAGTGTGGTGTATCTTTCATCGGAATGGATTCTCCGTTTATGACGGTGTTCCAAATGTCGAACACGCAACCTTGTAAGTAGCATTCCATTCTTTCTTTCCAACAATTAAAATTTTTGGAATCAAATAGTGGTGGCTTGGTGGAGGAGGTGCCGGATAGATGAGCTTCGTTCGTAGCCGACGATCGTTTCTCTTTACTCGCGATGTGAAACGAGCTTGCCAAAGATTTTGGCTCTGATACCACTTGTAAGTTCAAGCGGCTACGATAATCTAGAGGGGGGTGAATAGATTATCTCCATCTTTTCGATTTCGCCCTCTTTTTGCAATCGAATGCTCAAACACAATGATAAAGGTGCGGAATGTAAACAACACACGTTGATTTAAAGAGGTTCAACCCACCTAGGGCCTAATCCTCTACCACCCCAGTATATCCGGGATGGATTTCAAAAAGAAAAAGAATTTTATTGATTACCAAAATTAATACAAATTCAACTTACAACACCTTGAAGAGCACCACACTCTTCTTCAACACCACCTTTGGAGATTACCACAATCTCCCTTCAACGGCACCTTGTGAAGATTACCACAATCTTCAACCTTGAAGAATACCAAATTCTTCAACACCTCAATAAGAAGATCACCACAATCTTCTTCACCTATCACCTAGATCATCCAAGTGTGTTCTTACCACAAGAACACTCACAAGGATATCTTGTGTTTGAATGATAACCAAAAATCAAGATTACAACTCAATAATGAATAATACAATTTGAGTGCAAGGTGTAATCAAGAATAGCCTAGACCTCAAGGATGTGAAAGTGATAAGCTAGGCAAATTTACAACAAGAATAATAACAATGAAAAACCAAGTATTTGCTTGAAGTGTATCTTGTTGTGTTGTATCTCAATTTTTGTTGGTTGCTCCAAACCTTCCTCTATTTATAGGAGATGATTGATCAAGCATAGGCTCCTCTTGGGGATTGAAAATCTACGAGAAAAATACAATTAAAATCAAGAATATAGTGTTAGAAATCAATCCCACAATTTAAGGAAATGTGTCATTGTCAAACGGTCATATTCTTGCTTTGTCAATACAGGCACGACCTGGTCGCATGAGAAATAAGAGAAATAAGAACACTTTGAAAAATTTCACAGGCGACCGGCCGACATAGGCCGACCGGTCGACCCTGTCTCAACCGGTCCCCCTAATTAAAAAGACGAAGAGATTTTGTTCTGTTTCAATGCCAAACATGCAGTACCGGTCGCCGTTAGGCGGCCGTCGGCCGACCGGCCGGTCGCGTCGAGCGACGGTCGACCGCCTATTTTTACTCCGTCTTATTTTCTGTTTCTAAAAACATCTTCAGGTACGGGTTGCCCTATAGGGCGACCGGTCGACCACGAGATAGAAATGTTGTCCAATTTTTGTCGAAAATAAAACTCAAGAAATACTCCGAAAATTCAATAAAAACATTTTAAAACAATTGGGAGTATTTAGACAACATTAGAAAATCTTGTTATAGGAGTAAAAACCCATTGATATAAAATCATTAAAAGTGTTGTCCATTATTATCAAAAATAAACTTGAGGAAATACTCCGGAAAATATTAAAACCATTTTAAATCATTTAGGAGTATTTGGACAACCTTTAAAAACATTGTTTTGGTGATAAAATAAAATCATCAAAATTAAGATAAAAACATGTATCAAACAACAATTACCCAAAGAAGGCGATTGCTAAAACATATACACAGGCATACAAACAAAAAGAGACAATTTGTATAAACCTAAAATCCCTAAGCAATTTGCCAAGATTAATTATGATTATGGCAGCGATAGATGGCAACCCCTTAGAGTCAAATCATTTGGCTATAAGTTGGTTGGATCATCTTACAATCCTAACCCCTCGGGACCCGAGACAAATATGGGTACCTAAAACTTAATTTCCTTGATTGCGGAGTTCGAACAAGTGAAAGTGCCAATGAACCTGGTACATGGATAGTGGTACATTCGGACATATGACAGAAACAAGAAAAATCTGTCAAAATTCAAGGAAGTTAAAGAAGCAAAAGTCATATTTGGAGGAAATGAAGCTCAGGTGAAATAAGAGACATTGGATCCATCAAGAGGAGCGGATTAGAAATCACGGATGTTGCATATGTTGAAGGACTCAACTTCAACTTGTTAAGCATCAGTCAACTCTGTGACAAGGGCCATAATGTTGGATTTAACATGGGTATATGCTAAAACAAGGATCTTGAATCGAATGAAGTTGTGTTGCAAGGATGCGGACAAAAGAACATGTATGTAGTAGATTGGTCAACCGCTACACCCAAAGACATGTCTATTAGCAAAGAACAAATTGAATCAAGTTGGTTGTGGCACAAAAAGCGAGTCACCTGAATTTCAAAACGATTAACAAGCTTGCAATAAGTAATCTTGTGGAAGGACTTCGGACTCGGTATACAAGAAGGAGAGTATATGTGATGCATGTCGAAGGAAAAACAAATCAAATCTTCATTCAAAGAAAAGACATGTCCATCTTCAACAAGAATATTACATCTACTACATATGGATCTATTTTGGCCCAGTGGAACCAACTAGCATAAGTGGAAAGAAATACACCTTGGTGGTAGTAGATGACTACTCAAGATATACATGGACTATATTCATGTGTAAAAAGAAAGAAACTCTGTAAAGCGCCACGATTAATGAAGAAAATTCAAACCGAAAAGAGCCAAACCATTATCAAAATAAGATCAGACAGAACTCGAGTTTGTCAATGGGATAATAACTCGATATTGTATTGAAAATGGCATTGGTCATGAATTATCTGCAGCAAAGGACTCCACGTGAGAATGGAGTTGCGAGAAAGAAGGAATAGAACTCTCAAAGAAGCATCAAGGACCATGTTAGTGACGGGGTTACCAAAAAGATTTTGGGTCAAGCAATCAACACGACTTGCTACACTCAAAACGGATGTATGATAAAAGGACAAACAAAGATTCCTATGAGATTTGGACAGGAGAAAGCCAAATGTTGCATATTTTAGAATATTTGGATGCAAATGCTTCATCCATAACAATGGCAAAGACAATCTAAAGGCCTTCAACCGGATGTAAGATGGTGAAAGACCATCCACGTAAGCTTGTCCTTTGGAGATATAAGAGAAGGTGTCAAAACAAGATCGAGAAATCAACAAGAAGCTATGTTCACATGCTTTATCTCGCAAATAGAGCCCAAAGATGTGTCACAAGCATTGGATGACACACATTGGATTCAAGCTATGCAAGAAGAGTGAATCAGTTTGAAAGAAATAAAGTATGGGAATTAGTTCAAAGACCCACCCATCAAAACGTTATTGGTACTAAATGGGTGTTCGAAACAAGATGAACGAGGAAGGTTACGGGTAAGAAACAAAGCAAGACTAGTAGCCAAAGGATATTGCCAAGAAGAAGGAATAGATTTTGATGAAACATTTGCTCTCGTAGCAAGATTGGAAGCAATAAGGATGTTTCTTGCCTATGCGACTCACAAGAATTTTATTGTATATCGATGGATGTAAAAAGTGCATTCCTAAATGGTTTATTGGAAGAAGAAGTGTATGTTGAACAACCTCCAGGATTTGAGCGGAAGACTTCGGAGATAAGGTATACAAACTCAAGAAAGCTCGTATGGATTGAAACAGGACACCCGTGAGCATGGTATGATACCTTGTCACAATTCCTAGCTCGCGAATAGATTCACAAAAGGAAAAGTAGATAGAACACTTTTCAGAATTCAGACAAAAAGAGTATCTTTGCTTGTTCAAATATATGTGGATGACATCATTTTTGGATCCACAAACAAAGAGTCGTGTGAAAAATTTTCAAACCTCATGCAAAGTAAATTTGGAATGAGCATGATGGGAGAGGCGACATTCTTCCTTGGACTCCAAGTGAAACAAATCGAAGGATGGAACCTTCATAAGTCAACCAAATACACCGGAGATTTAATGAAGAAATTTGGTATGGAGGAGAAGTCTTCGTGAAAATACCAATGAATACATCGGTCAAAAATGGACATGGATGCGGATGGCAAGCTGTAGATCAAACAAGATCTGAGCACTTATGGATCATTGCTCTATCTCAAAGCAAGCGAGGCCAGGCATCACCTTTTGTAGGTGTATGTGCAAGATTTCAATCTGCTCCAAAAGAGAGCCATATGGCGGCTAAGAGAATCTTGAGATCTTGAAAGGAAGCGAGAAGTTGGCTTATGGTATCCAAAGGAAGGTGGATTCAAACTAATTGGCTATTCGGACTTCGACTATCTTTGGATGCAAAGTTGAGGAAAAGCACCTCGAGGCACATGTCAAATGCTAGGAAACAGTGATTTCTGGTTTAGCAAGAAGCAAAATTCAATAGCCACCTCTCTGGTGACGAGAATACATAGGCTGGGCATTGTTGGCCCAAGTCCTATGGATGAGACAACGGTGAGAGACTATGAAGTTGAAGAAAAGGAAATTCCAATCATGTGTGATAAACAAGTGCAATTGCAATCACTCAAAATCTGTGTTACACTCAAGAACAAAGCATATCGATGTCGATATCACTTCATAAGAGATCATGTTGAAAAGAAGGACATCATCTTGGAATATATCTCAAGGCGATAAACAATTGGCGACATCTTCACAAAACCTTTATGTGAGTCAAGATTTGAAGAACTCAAGCATGAGTTAGGGTTAATTGGTGGTGACACTCGGAAGAATCAAAGAAAAGAAATGGAACACAAAAAGGAAAAAAAGAGTGAACTCACAAATCGCCTAAGTAAATCACCGTGTCGGAAAAGACACTATCTTGAGTCACCGACAATTTGAGTCACAAAGAGAACTATGAGAAGAAGAGTTAAACCAGCTGAGGGTAAAAGCTGAGTCATTTATGAGCAAAGTGCCAAAAACGCAGTCGTTTTTAATAAGCGGGAATGTTTTTAAGAATTACGTCGAAGATAATTATGAGCGTGTATAGGCAAAAGCGCACACCAAGCTTATGATTGGATATAAATCTTTGCCGCATTAAATACGAGACATTAAATGCTAAATCGGCGTGCAACATCTAAGCCGTTGATTTCGATCACATTTCAAAAACCACCCGCACGTCCTTTCATAAACCATACTTAAGCTTTCTTTCTTCTCTCTCTCATATTACCAAAACCGTTCACTTCTCTCAGAAGCAAAGGCAAAACTCTCTCAAAACCCTATCTATCTTCAAATCAACCTCTAAGTTTTCTTCGGTGAAATCTGAAAAATGGCATCAACCTATGATTTTGTCAAGTTAGGAAAGCAAATCCACACCGGTCTCTTGTGGATTTTGACGGCATGGTGAAACAGGGGTTCGCGACACCTAGTGAAGAAAATTGCTGAGAAATTGGAAACGTCGGTGAAACCGTTTCTCGCGTTGGAATATCCGATGACCTATGTGGAGGAGGTCGCACGATTTATGTGAACGCCGAGATTCATGATGAGGGGATCAAATCCTGCATTCACGGAAAGGAGTTCATCATCTCGCGAGGATTTGGTGAACATTGCTCACTACCGAGCGGAAGGAGCATCGAGAAATCAACGAAGGCGATGTAAACCTAGGCTGCTTGGAAGGAAGTAGCAAGCCCGACTATCTTTGATAAAATAGTTTACACAAAGAAACAAGAGGAATTTCTTTGAAGGAGGATTATCACAAGCTTTGTTGGACATAGTTGCCAAATGCATAGACATCAAATTTGGCGACTTTGACCAATCATCAAAAAGCAAAGTTGATCGTAATGGTTTGCGATCATTGAAGAAAGGAAAATAAATGAAATTTGAGTTTGTCTACAATGACTATGCCGAGAATGTAGGGAACAAATCCTTCAAGGAAGATGGTACATTTGGAGGATCCTAGGATATGGCCTGGTGATTGGCGGTGATGGAGGTGAAAGGAGTCCTCTTAGACATGGAAAGGCGTTCCATGTAAACAAGAGGATATTCGAGATCAAACCCTCGGCGCACGAGAAGAGAGCCTACGCCAAGAGAGCGACACGAGTGAGGGGAATCAAGCGACCCGAAGATACGATTGTTTTCCTCTCCACAAAGAAGAAAAGCCCCCTGCGGTTTGCTAAGAAGAAGCTCACCGCCTGTGCAAAGCAAAGAAAGTCAAACTCGCTCCCGCCCGTGCGGTAGGAGTCACACTGCCCCGCAGTAGTGTCTCCTTCCCCGATGCAGCGGTCGAGAAGGACTCTCAACTACCTTCTCCGATCGTCAAAAAGAGGAGATCGGATAAGCCAAGACGGCCAGCTCCTCGTAAGAAAAACACAAAGACCGCCCCGCCGCCCAAGACTCAGGAAGAAACTCTCTCGAACCGAGAAATCCCTCGGTACAAACTAGAGAGGCAATTAGAATCATCAAGCACTCCGAGCTTGAGAAACCGATTGAGTCACCACTCACCGTGGAGCAGAATCTGGAGGCTGGCTGGAGAAGTAGAGTCTCGGATATTATAGATGAAACAACTAAGTACATTGAAGGCGATCACAGAGGCACATCAAGACACAGTGTAGTTCGCTTGGTGAGACACAGAAAGAAGGCGATAGAGATAATAGTGATGTGATGATCCTATCCCCACCTTACCCGGACATCCAAAATCGTCTGCGTGAGTGGAGGAAGTGGAAATTGAGTCGTTGAGGAACAGATTCCAACGGCTTTGAGTTTATCGAAGAAGAAGATGAAGCTATTTGAACTTCCTTGGACTAACCTCGTGATCTCAAGATCTTTGGATGAAGAAAAGCGCACGAGATATCCGGACCTTCAAGGATAAGGAGAAGGAGAGAGCTGGCGAGAGGAAGGCGAAGCGAGGCAAGAGAGAAGGCGGATCTGCTCTCTCACCGGCACCAGAACATACACATCCTCACTTCGACATTCTATCGAGAAAGTGATGAGGATCGGGACCTCTTCCGCCACGAAGAGTTGCAAATGCGGCAAGCAATGCGTGAATCCCGAATTCTTCATGAGAAAAGTATGATGGAGGGACCAGGAGAGTCCTCCAAAACACGGTGAAATCGATCCAATGGGAGTAGTGCGCAAATCGCCACCGTTATTCTTTGCCACCACTTCCCGACTCACTCGGAAGAAGAAATTAAGGGAAATGGCGATGGCGGGTTAGTGGGGACCCCGGTTGAGCCAACCCCTAATGAAGGTGTCTTACCACCTATCCCAACGGTGAACACTCGGTAAAAACAGTCGGGAGTTTGGAGACGAGTGACCCCATTCAAGTCACTCGGTGGTGCGCCGGTGAGGGGAAACTCCTCCACCGGCTGCGGCAAGGTCGGAGAATCTTTGCGAGATGACTCCACAAACGAATCTAGGAGGTGAAGTGGAGAAAGTACAAACACAAAACGAAACAGCAAGTTGCCATCAACGAAGCTCGGCGATTGAGGCTGTCTCGGTGAGTGCCAACCGCTCGAAGGCTAATGACGCTGGCGATGCGGTCGAGGCGAGGAAGGAACAACCCGGGAGTTAACACTCGGGGCGATGAAAGTGCAATCCATGGGGTTGAGACTCGATGGATGCCACCATAGAAGACCCTAAGGCGAGTTGACACTGTCGAAAGGGAGGTCCAAGCCTCATTGCGATTGAGGCTGCAGGAGGTAATGAAGGCCCACGGGAGGTTGAGACTTCCGGGGTAAAGAAAAAGCTGAAGTAGAGAACATCCCTCTGCTATCATTGATCCATCCCGAAAAAGGAGATAAGCGCGCTTCATGATTCCCAGGATAATCTGATGTAACCTTTCCCGGATCGGAAAGCGACGAAGAAGCCGAGTCATTCCCCGTGAGATCCAAAAGACTCGGTGAGGATGTTCCCAAAGACGAGCAAATCGATCTCAAGACTATTCGTTAAACTTTCAATTTTGATGATGAGCCACCAATGGAAATCTCATCATCGTCCGATGACGCCGATAAGGCCGAGGACTAGTCCACTCAATTGGAGAAACCAAGTGAGACCAACGAAGGTTGTTGAGACTGTTGAGGCTCGGCAAGCAAAGTCGGGTCCACTTCACAATGAGACCCACAAAGCAGAGTCCATCGCTGCGCGAGCTCCCAGTGCGGCGAGTTCGACTCAAAAGGAACTTCACGCGCACCTCTCATCATTGAACAAATCCCGATTGGCGTGATGATTCCTTTGTAGAATCATTTCCTTTCTCTCTGGAGGTACCCGACCTCCCGAAGATTGAGAGAACAAACTCGCACGCTTCCTTCCCGAGACCGGCTCTGTCATTCCGTCGAGTACCATCGTTCGGTGACTATGACTTTGGCTGCGTGGCCATCCTACTACGGAAGAAACAAGCGAGGTCGGGAGGTGTTCAAAGCATTATTTCTTTGAAATTGAGCGGATGGAGAGGCACCAGGCCTCTATGGACATGCGGCGGACAACGAGAGATGCCAACCTACTGGCGACTTGAGAGGCATACTTGATCGAGGATAAGGGAATGGTGGCAATGACAACAAACAATGCGTGTGGAACAAGTTAGATACTTGA
Source organism: Rehmannia glutinosa (assembly GCA_016081115.2). Classification (NCBI taxonomy): domain Eukaryota; kingdom Viridiplantae; phylum Streptophyta; class Magnoliopsida; order Lamiales; family Orobanchaceae; genus Rehmannia; species Rehmannia glutinosa. The sequence continues at coordinate 97,250,010 of CM071936.1, read as the reverse complement.
GGACATTGTTCAACAAAGTTGTTGGTATGGCGGTGAGAATCTTCGATGCAAAGCGAAATTGAGAGAACACATTGACCACATGCATGAAGCTCACCTTCTTTGAGATAAAGCTCTGCGTGAGCAAAATAAGAGTGATCTCCTGCATCCGGAAGAAAATATGGATAGAAAATTCGGCCTTCTCATGGCTGAAATGAAGCTAATTGTGAGAGTCCAACGCTACTCGCTCGAATTTCGTGCCGCATACTCCATGTGAGACTCGAGACGAGAACTCGACTATCGCGAGCTCGACTTCACTGCTTGCAGTATGTTTCAGTGTTCCTCTCTCCTTTGATGATGCCAAAAAGGGGAAGAGAATACTTTAAAGCGCTAAAGAGATCCGGGTTTGAAAAGAAGGAAGCGGTTTGTGAAGGGAAAGGCAAGTGAGGAAGTGTCAAAACAAAAGAAATGAAAGTCCGTTGAGGGGGAAGGATCGAAAGATGTGACCTTGATGATTGCACAAACCCCAACAAGGTCTTATTCTGGTGATATTATCGGTGACAAACTCCTGTGACTCTGCCACTCCAACACTCTGCTATATCTATGGTGAAAAGAGAAAGACAATTGAAGCGAGGGGATGGAGGAAGTGGAAGGAAGAATGGATGCCCGGGTTATGAACATCTTGAAACAACATGGAGGCATTCCGTGAAGCAGAGACACTTATGCCATCTCGGATGTCGGGACCGAGCCACGCGTCGAGTTGATGAATTTAAAACGCTCGCATCGAAACTTTGCAAATGTGTCTATGGCTCAAGCTTGGGACTTATCTTGGGAAAAGGGTCTCACGTTATGTGAAGAAGGCGACAGCGGTGAGACTACTGGCGTGATCGCTCTGCTTTGGTCACTCCGTGGTCACTCACCCGTGGAAAGAAGAAGACCCAGTACAATACACGCCCGAGGAGGAAAGGAAGAAGCGTGGTGGAGGAAGAGGTTTGAGACAGGCCTGCGCCCAAAAACTTTAGTACGTAGATCCGAGGCAAGAAAGGAGGGATCTCTTGGGCCGGTCTTGACCAAGTAGCCAATTTGCAAGTGGCTAAAAGCAATGATGAGTATGCGAAAAGAATAGAAGAAGAAAATAAGAGATAAACTCAACTATGGGAGGAAAGACAAGAGAGATTAAGAAGAGATGAAGCTCCGGAAAGCATATGAAAAGAAGAAGAAGCGGTGGAGATGAGAAAAAAGAAGAAGACAGGAAGATGTGGGCGAGGAAGATGAAAGAAGGTGGCGTGAAGGAGATGAAGTGTTGTTGTCCACCCCCTTCATGTATTTTATTATGAAAATACATACTATGTAAGTCTTACGCAATAAAGTGTAAATTCTTTATTTTTTTGTATAGATAAATGTTTGCTCGATACACCTTGTATGCATGATTGTGTAAAAGAACAAGAATGTTATGATCAATAAAAGAATTGATTCTACACATACATTCTATGTGAATGCACTATCTGTATGTATCTTTGCTATTTACATTTTGAATGTTTTAAGTTTTGGCATCATCAAAAGGGGGAAATTGTTGGGAAATTTATTATTTAGATTTTGATGAATGCCATGTAAAACTTAGAATAGGAAGTTGGCACCCCGATTTTGTTGTAAATGCATTGTAATAAATAAATTTGGTCAAGTGAGTTAAGTCAACTATGCCCAAACATGCGAAGGCAAATCAAGACTAGAAGGAAGACTCATTGCAAGACAATGAGTATGGCAAAAAGAGAAGAGGAACTCTCTTGAAGGAGCGGTGAGATGCGGTGAGTGGAGTATCGATCAAGTCAACTCAAGAAAAAGCAAGTCTCAAGTTGAAGTGACGGAAGAGTCATCCAATGATTGGAAGGCGACTCTAAGTCACCTAGGGAAAGCAAGGAAATGCGGTCAAGTCGAGATAATGAAAAAGATCCGTTGCACGAGAAATCAAGAGAATTACTTAAACAAGTAATATCTCATGCTACCTTTCTCGAAGTGCTCGATCCCAGAAGCGTGCAAAAGGAATAAACGATGGGAAGCACTACACCGTGTCGAACTACGAAAGTTTGGAGAACAATTCATACGAGGAAATGGCAATTCAAGGATCGCAACAAGACAAGCCAACAACCACAAGTGACTTTAAAAATAAGTCTATCTCTTCGGGCGATTTTTGAAAGATCACTATAAAAGGCTGAGAAATAACTCGAGAAGAGGTTACGAAAGATTACATAGGTTACCTTGACCATATAAGCAAGAAAGAAACATTTTGTAACTGAAATATTCTCAAGTTATTAAACGCTTAATCCTCAAGCCTACACTACGAATCAATCCAACACTCACTTGTGAAGGAAAGATAACTTCAATCGGTTGAAGAGGAAATTCTTGAAAAATCAAGGGTCTACATTCCACGAAGGATTGTAGGAAGGTTGAGTTGAACCAAGTCTTGAGCTTTTGGAGGGCTTAGTGATCAAATCCAAAGAGCTTGAGCAAGTGGTGCGTAGTAGCAAAGCGGTATCTGTGAAGAAGGTCGAGTCGTACGAGAAGCGGTGAGTGATCAAGGCGTCTCGATCGAGTCCCAAAGGATCAAGTCATTTGTGTGATCAAGACATGTCGGACGCTTTATTACCACTTTGTATCTTGATCAATACCTAGTGGATTCCTCCGGGAGTTGGAGAAGAGAGGAGTAGAAGAATTACCCCATCTTCGAACCTCTATAAAAACTTTTCGTGTCTTTTACATTTCAAAGACTTTAATTCTGCATCATATTTGTTTAATTCTGACATATTTGCTATCCATTAGATAATCTCTAAGTCTTAAATCAAGCTTTAAATCTCTACTAAATCATATTAAGGGTGTTAAGTCTTGGTGAAATCAAACCACGATTGAGCTAACTCGGTATTGCGGTGAGTTATTCTATCAATGACTCGATCGAGTGCATTGAGTGACTAACTCTCTTGATTAACTAAATTGGGCTGTCCACGAGGACAACTGTTGTGTAGTATCAACTCGAACTTTTAAAAGGACTAAATCGAAAAATTTGGTATGGTTTATTCAACCCCCTTCTAAACCTTACACTCACACCCCCCAGGACCTACATTCTGAAAGGGGCTTCACAGGCTTACTTCAAATGAATTTCGTGAATGCCTAAGTGAGCAGCGTTGGAAAGGATGCTTCGCTCCTCATTTGAGGACGGATGCCAATTCAAATCAACTTCTCCTTGGTGGACTATATCGAAAAGGGCGGTGTTGAAGTCCCCGAATAAAAGCTTCCCAGTCATCTTATGTGGCAAGAGCATCTAATGACACGAGAAGAGAACATGACTCACTTTAGGAAGTAATTCCCCATCTTGCCAGAGAGAAGAGCTAAGACTTCAAAGATGGCTTCGTACACTTATCTAAACAGAGATATTTGAAGTTGTAACTCTTTTTGACCTAAAGGGAAGCTGGAATTCCAAGGGTATGAGGTACGGATGTCTCGAGGGAAATTTTATCGCTTATGTGTTGAGTTAGATCTTACTAAGACTATTTTCCCGAAAGCCTTTTTCGGGGGTGTTGGTAAGTGGTAAAGAATGGATTCCTCGTCAGGTCAGTTTGGGGCAGAGAGGTAAAAAGCTCATGCACAACTGCCACCCACATGGTTTAGCTAATTCAATAGCCTTCGGATAAAAGCGACAAGTACCACTAATTCTTGGGTCTACAATCTTACAAAAACAATTCCGAGAATGGCATCTTCTTCTGGAAATCCTTGCTAATCTTAGCTATTTCCTTTCTTGTGCTACCTTTTGCTTTATTTATAGGCATGATTACCACCATGTTACAATGGATTAGGTAGTAATAGTGGTGTATCAGGTATAATGAAGTGGTTAGACGTCCACTAATATTGTAACACTCCCCCTTAGATGTCTCACTACTGAATGAGTATGCCTCGTTAAAAACCTTGATATGATATATAACAGATCTTAACCAAAAACATTCTTTGCCAGCTTTATGAAGAGCAATTATCTCAGAGTGATTAGAAGAAGTAGCCACTAATGTTTATTTGGTAGATCATCATGATATAGTTGTACCATTATAGCAAAATACGTAACCAGATTGTGATTGAGGTTTGTTTGGACCAGATCTATATTTTGGATCAATATAACTAACTAATCCAGAGTTAGTGGATTCTTTGGAGTATAATAACCCCAAATCTATAGTACCTTTGAGGTATCGAAAAATATATTTAATACCATTCGATTCTATGAGTTGGCTCAGAACTGTATCGCGCAAGTAGGTTGACAACAAAAGCGATATCTGGTCTGGTGAATTGTGCTAAATATATTAATGATCCAATAGCATTGAGATAAGGTGCTTCAGGATCCAAAATCAATTCATCGGACTCCTTTGGTCGAAATTGTTCTTTCTTGAGATCTAAACTTCGTACGACCATTGGGGTACTCAAGGAATGAGTTTTGTCCATATTAAACCGTTTGAGCAATCGTTTGGTATAAGTAGATTGGTGGACAATGATTCTGTTATCTTTATAATCTAGCTCAAGACCATGGCAAAGTTTGGTTTTTCTAAGATTTTTAACCTCAAACTCCTTCTTTAGATATTCAACAGTATTAGATAATACTTCAGGGGTGCCAATCAAATTAATGTCATCGACATATACATTAATGATAACAAACGGTATATGATCTTTTAATAAAAATGCATGGACAAATATGATTGTTTTTGTAACCTTCCCTAAAAAGGTATTCATTCAACCTATGATATCACATGCGACCAGATTGCTTTAATCCATACAACGATCTTTGCAGTTTGGTCAAGTAGAGTTCACAAGGAGTGTCTGATTTTGGTATTTATCATCAGGTATTTTCATATAAATATCAAAATCGAGTGAACCGTATAGATATATGTTACCACATCTATTAAACACATATCTAGATTCTTGCGGACAACCATATAAATGAGAAAATGAAATGTGATAGTATCCATCATCGGCGAATATGTTTCATCATAGTCAACCCCAGGTCTTTGGGAGAATCCTTGAGCCATCAGTCGAGCTTTATTGTCACAACCTCATTTTTCTCGTTTCTCTTCCAAACAAATACCACTTGTACCTAATGGGCTTTACATCATCTAGAGTTCGAGTAATTTTCCCAAATACATTTCATTTCTCTAGGAAAGCTAATTCAGATTTTATCGCTTCCTCCCACATAGGCCAATTAGGCCTCTGACGATATTCTATTATAGAAAGTGGTTCGCTATCATAATCATCAGCAATGATTTCTTGAGCAACTGAGAGTGCAAAATTATCATCAATAATTATTTTATTTCGATCCCATATCTCATTACAATAGCTCAAGGGGTTCTCGGTGCTATCAAAAATTTTAATTTGAATATTTTTTGAGATATTAGGCTCTACTGATTCATCTTGAGCATGCTTACTAGTATTAATTATCCCTTTCTTTTTAGAAATAGTATCTTTTGAGCAATAGGTCTACCACGTTTTTGTCGTGGGGCATTATCATTCATTTTCTTATGTTCTTGGGAACAATAATCTTGTTGGAACATTCGCGGGGGAATATGGGACTTCGTGACTTGCTAGCATCAATAAATGCATCGGAAGTCTATTGGAAATATTACGTACATGAATGATTCTACTCACCTCACTTTCGCATTAGAAGTACGCATGTCCAAATAGGATAATTTGTTCATTCTGAAGAGATACTCGAATGGCTTTTGTTTATCATTTTACAACACATCTTTATCCATTCTCATTAATGGAAATATTATTCATCAAAATGGCAATCCACAAAACGAGCGGTAAATAAATCTCTTGTCATTGGTTCCAAATATCGAATAATTGATGGAGAATTAAATCAATGTATATACCAAGTCTCCATTGTGGACACATTTTTGTTCTCATAGGGGTGGAATCGGCACTTGGACAACACATCTAAAAGTGCGTAGGTGCGAAATATTCGGCTCAAATTCGAGTGTTAATTGAATTGGGGATTGCATATGATAAACAGTGAGGCGTAATCTGATAAGTGTTGATGCATGCAATACTACATGACCCCATGCTACACTAGTGAGTTTTGATCTCATTAATAATGTACGAGCAATGACACGAACTCGTTTAATCGGGGATTCTACCAACCTATTCTACGAGTAAGAACATGTAGTCGGGTGCTCAATACTAATTCTCGGTGTTCGCAATATTCATCGAATTTTTTTATGTAAATTCTCGGCATTATCTAGTCTTATATTCTTAATAGGATAATCAGGGAAATGTGCTTCGAGTTTAATAATTTGTTCTAGTGATCGAGTAAATGCAATATTTCTAGTAGATAATAAACATACATGCGACCATCTACATGATGCATCTATTAAGACCATAAAATATCCAACGGTTCACTTGCTGGATGTATTGGTCCACAAATATCATCATGCATACGTTGTAAAAATAAAGATGGTTCATAACCAACCTTTCCATAAAATGAAGGTCTAGTAATGAGTTTTCCTTGTGAACATGATTCACAAAAATAATCTTTCAAAATTAGCATTTTTGTGCCTTCTGGGATGTTCTAGGCGATCATGTTATAACCCAAATATATCAGGATTCACCAGCTTCTAAGGCATGGCGGCGTAGTATTCAAAAGCTTTAACTGGGACATAATACAATCCAGAAATTATCGCTTCCAATTTCTCATGGACATTCTTATTGCCCATTTTATAGAATGTGATACATAGACACTCTTTATATGGTCATTTAGCATATCCAAATGTACTCACTATCACGCACATCATCAAAACTTAGTAGATTTTTTATCTACTAGATAATAATGCATTTTCAATATGCATAATTGTACCATTAGGCAACATTAATGTTGCATTCCTGGAGTTATCAATCATCTCAATAGGACCAGATGTAGTTGTAACTTGTGTCTTGCACAGTTTCACAATCGAGAAATATACTTTATTTGTTAATGTTGAGTGTGTTGTTGCACGTTCAAGTACACAATAGTCTTTCTTCTCGGTGTTTCCCATATACACCTGATATAATATTATCGAATTAAATTATGTGATTATCCTTATGATTTTATATATAAAAATTTCTATCAATGTGAAACAACTAAATAATAACATAGAGACACAACAAAACGTTAGAAAAATTTATTCGAAATCATAAATGAGATAGACATACATAATCATCTATTTATTATATCATGTTAAAATGAATTGTTATGGCTAACAAAGGATAAATGAGGACAACAAGAAGCTCAATCATAAGCCAAAAATAACCCGGAGGATATTCTTTAACAAAAATTAAAATGGTATACATTATGACTAGCAAGATAAGAAATACCATAGTTGGGTTAAACTTCTTGAATGAAGAAATAAAACTAGATTGTAATATTCAGAATATATGATAATGTGAGAATTGTTGGACGAAATATTGGTATATTTATAGATAAAAATTATTGTTCATAGCCGTTACATGAACGTTGAGGGAGGGGGGAATTTTGAATGTGAAAATTGTGAATGATTTAGCGGAATTATAATGATATTTTGTGATTGAAATAATAAACACAAATATTGTGATAAATGTTGGAAAAACAGGTTGGTGTATATCCAATTCAAGGTACAAATCTCTTGGCATGTACCTATGTACACTGGATAGTCGTGTCCGGTCAAGGTGCCCTGTCAGCGAATATACACGTCCAATCAGTGATATCGCATGCCATGTCGCCACCTAGACGACTCTACCAAGTCATTACCACCTGAGCTGCCTTGCCACATCACCAAACCATTAAACCGAACCCTAGTTCGACCTATCAAAATTTTAAGGCTCCTCAAAGCTCATCGCAGTGATGCATATGTGCCAAGTGCGCCTCTAAAGCGCCCAATGCAACTAAGTGTGACATGCGTGGGCCCAGGCTCGACTCTGGCTCCAGCTCGGATGGTGCTCCACACAATCCTTGGCTAGCTAAAGGCTAGTCAAAATTGACTTGGTTCACTAGGGTGTACCACATTCACTTGATTACTCCTTACTATTGGTGAAGTTCTATATACGATAACTAATTTTGCTCCATATTTCCTATGTGGGATATGTCTCTTCACATTCCCACCGTTTAACATTTCCAAATAAAAATGTCTTTTAAGTGGCTTACTTTGTGCATTTATTTCTCATTCACCCGACAATGGTTTTGAGAACAAAATGTTAAACTCATCTACTCGCGGTATAAATTACGTTTATCTCATTTATTTCATACAACGAATAAATGAACCCGCTTAATTAATTGGTCAAAATTGGGTCAAAACCCAATTTCTAAAAGCAATTTCAACAATAACAAAATTATTATTCAACTGGGAAATATATCTTCCCAGGAGAATACATACAAGCACAATCAAAATATTCCCTCTCTTAGCTTACAGCACCAACAAAATTGCATGAAAAATTTACATATTAATTTAAAATATTGATACCATTGCTTAAATATTTCCATCACCAATTAAGTGATCAATCCTTACTTGTGGATGCTTAAAGAAATCAACAACATCCAGATGTGTTATATCAACATTGATGTCATCAAAATTATCATCTTCAAGATGATCAGAAGAGAAACTTGCCTCAACATTTTTATCTTTCTCGCGAAGAGATGCTTGATAAAGCTCCAGTAAATGTTTGGATGTACGACGAATGCGTGACCAATGGCCCTTTCATTCCCCACCGATAACATTTCTTTTCACTATCCTCCAGATTTATCACTTTCTCTTTTCCTTTCTTGTCATTTATGTTCCACTTCTGGTGGTTGTTTGTATTTCCGTAATTCTAACTACCACGATTATATGGCGTATATTTTCCATGACCACAACTGCAACCACGGGCTTTCCTGCGGCCTCTAAAATTGTTAAAATTTTGAGATCTGGTCGCATTCACTTTAGGGAATGGAGTAGAACCAGTAGGTTGTGATTCATGATTTTTTTTTTATCAATAACTCATTATTTTGTTTGGCCACAAGAACACAAAATCAAATTAGAATACTTTGTGAAACCTTTTTCTCGGTATTACTGCAGGAGCAAACCCAAAGTATGAAAAGTAGAAAATGTTTTTTCAATCATAGCATCATCCGTAATATATTCTTCATGTAATTTTAATTTTGAAGAAATTTTAAATATCATGGAGTTATACTTACGGATTTAAAATTTTGAAATCTCAATTTTATCCAATCATATCAGGCCTTTGAAAGTATAACCATATTCAAGTGGTCATACCTTTCTTTCCAATTTTTCCAAAAATGACATATGGATCTTTTACTGTAAGGTATTCAATATTTAGATTTTCATCCAAATGGTGATGAAGAAAAATCATGGCTTTAGCTTTATCTTATACTAAAGCACCATTTCCTTCTTTAATGGTATCACCCAAACCTTTAGCATCTAGATGGATTTCAGCATCTAAAGCCCATGACATATAATTTTTTCCATTAATATCAAGAGCAACAAAATCAAGTAGTGAGGTTAGCCACAAGGATATATCAAATTAATAAATGAATAAAACTTACCGTACTTACTAAAAGTATTGAAAAATTGGCTATGGACTTATGCTGATAATGTATTATAGAACAAGTAATTTAAGAATACAAGAGAACCAATATTTATAGTGATAGTATAGAACTATCAAAGCACAAATAATAGAGAGTGAATAATTTAGTAGAGAGAAAGTAATTCTTTCTATTTCTCTTGATCTTGTGTGTATAAAACCAACCAAAAAAAAGTAGCCTATTTATAGGCATGATTACCACCATATTACAATGGATTAGATAGTAATAGTGGTGTATTAGGTAGAATGGAGTGGTTAGACATATCTCGTTCTAAACCATCATTAAATTTAATAGTTTTCACCATTTTCTAAAAATAAACTTTCTAATAGCGACTTGCATACTTTTTCCCATTTGAAAGATGTATTTATTTTTGGGCCTTTGTGGAAAAAAGCCGCTATACATTGTGTGTGAAAGCTATTGATTGTGAACTATTCTCTGTTCTTTTATATGCTTGAATCATGTTATGATCTTCGAGAAAAAGAGCTACCCGTGTTTTGGAGCGAAAGCTACCGGTGGCTAATTGTTTCATTGTTGATTTCTTTCACTCAAAAGATTTTTAAATGGGAAAAGGATTTTGATCCATTGACTTTGTATGGCGATGTTCTTGAAAAAGGTGGTACAACAACGGTTGGGTTCTGACACCAAAACGCCTGAGGCCTTTTTTTATTCCTGTCAGAAATAAACTCATCATTCTAGACATCCCTCGGGATCATTTTTGGGCTTGTGGAAAATATCTTCTCTCTTGATTCGATGTGGTGTATTATTTTTGGAAATGATTTATTCCTTAAATTTGTCTCTGATAATAAATGGTATTGTTCATCTGTGCTTATTTTGGATTAATTGCACACCTTATGGGACTTTTCCAAAAATATTTGAATTTTAAATTTGCAGTTGGAAGCTTTTCTTGGAAACTCCCATAGTCGCCATTTGTATCACTCCAATTATGGCGGTTCATTCTCTCATCATTTTTGGTAAGGATTACATACAAATTCTTGAAGGAGATTGTTTTGACCGAAAAATAGCCAAAGTTTGGTTGGCTTCTTTTGTCTTTTTTTGGTCAAAAAGGGGGAGAGAGGAGACTCAAGTGAGGTGAGACCCAAGTAAGAGGGAGCAAACTAAGTCAAGTGAGGTGAGACCCACTAGAGGGAGAGTCTGAAAAGTCCGGTGATAAGGAAGAAGATGATGATCGCTCCGAAGTGGAGTTGAGTATGAAGATGAAGATGATATTGATCTTTGAGTCCGAGGGGAGTGAAAGGAATATAGTGGTTCTGATGAAGACCACGACATGCTTGTGTTTATCTTGTTTCTAGTACGAATGATAAACTAGTTCTATTGGACAATGTGTTGGATGAATTTGAACTATGTATGCATGCTTTTTGAACTGTGCTAACTTGCAGGGCTTTGTGATTCCTAGTGTTACATCTTTATCTATATTTGTTTTGATGTTATCCTATGAATTGTTGTTTTGACCAAAAGTGCAAAGGGGAGATTGTTAGTGTTACGTAATTGGCAAATTTGGTCTTTGAGCTCGGTGCAAGTTCTAGTGTTGTAACTCGGTGATGCAACAGGTTGCCTGAGAATCGGGCGGATTTTATGGCGGTCTGTCTTTGTGATTTTGGCAAGATCTTTATATTGTGAATATTCTTGCGATATTATTGGATAAAGTTTATCTTAATTGATTGACCACTTTTTAATTGCCTTTTATTCCTTTTAAATCACTTTCCTTGTGTAATTGATTCTTACCCACAAGGAAATGATTTTTCCTAATTTCCTTCCTTTAGCATGAAATCGCCATTTGAAAATCGGGGATTGGATTTTTCTTCTTGCTATATAAGTGAAGTCAGGCTTTTGAAGAAGACATCCAGAAAGCCTTTCATCAAGAGATATAAGTTCTTCTTCAAAAAAACTTTTTGTTCCATTTTTCTATTCTTCGGGAGAAGGTGGAGATCTACAGCGTGGATCGATTCAACCGTCCAAGGGATTTGAAGTTGGAGGGAGTCCAACAAGGTTGAGATTGTGGAAGATTCAATCAAGAGATTAGTTTTATACGAGTGTTGGTGAATTGATAAAGAGGGAGTCTTTATGCTATTCGTAAATCCAGTCGTATTTGTAATAAACGTTGCTTTTCTAATATTGGATTGTTTCTTCTCTGGGTGTGGCCTCGTGCATTAAGATTGAGGAATCTAAGCACGTTAAAAATCCTTGTGTTATTTATATTTCATTTGTGTGAGGGTGTCGTATGTTTCGAGGTGTTACAACATTAACATATAACATATTTGTTAGAATTCGAACATCCAGGTTTTGTATTAATTTATTGATTAATAGGGCAACATATTCTATCAATTGGCATCAAGAGCCTAACACTAATTCTTATTAGTGAGATCATATTTTATATATGTTGCTAACATGTCTTGTGTTTATGAAGAAAGGTCAGTTTTACGCCCTCAATTCCTTGACAGTCAAAAGAACAGAAGAAGCAAATCCTCAATCAAAAGCAAAAAGATTCAATGCGAGAGAATGTGATGGCTTTGGACACATCCAGGTTGAATGTGCAAATACTCGAAAGAAGAATGGGAAATCATTCACCACCTCATGGAGTAACGAAGAACCAGATGATAAAGAAGAAAAAATGTGAGCAATCATGTTGACAAAGAGGTTGGTTGTAATGAAACGCAACCCAGTGCTACTTACGGTGTTACAACACCAGCGGTATGACACTAACTTTCCTTTTGTTGAAAGATGTCTAAACTCGTGATTCATGCAGAGGAAAATAACTCAGTGATGAACACTCGAGGATGACTCACGAAGTTGATGAAGAATCAAGGAATGAAGAACTAAGGAGAGTTTACCAAAAGATGTACAAAAATGCTTGGTTGTCTTGAAGACAAATGAGAAACTGGAAAAGAAAGTAGTGTGTCTTAATCTTTGAAAAAGACTCACTCAAAGGAGAGGTAATTAAGTTCGAAGAATTGGCAATTGAAAGAAAGGAAGAACTTGCCAAAATGAAGAAAGACCTCGGTGAGATGACAACTTCTGTCAAAAAAATTGAACACAGGCAAGGAGATTTGATGAAATTCTTTCTCAAGGAAAATACAGCAAGATCGTGCGGTATTGGTTTTTCGTTTTAATCTTTAACAAAAACTCGCTAAAAAGGATAAAAATTCTAAGAGTGCTTTTGTTAAAGAAGGAACATCATTCAATCATAATGGAAAAAGAAGCAATGCTTTTGTTTATATGTCACTATTGCAACCGTCGGCCATATAAGACCTAAGTTATCGCCCGGAAACACTATAAGCGTGCGGTGCAAACTCCGAGCGTTCAAACATCACCAAAGAAACACTCCTTGTTTTAAAGTTGATTTATCCAACAAACCCAAGAAAATCAGGTTAGGAAAAATGAGTTTTCTTGTAATGTTGCTCACACATCTTTAAAAGTTAATATGATTGAATCATGGTATTTTTGACGGTGGGTGTTCTTGTCATATGGATTGGAGAATTGGAAACACTCATTGATTTTGAAAAATATGAAAAGCGGTTTGGTCACTTTTGGTGATGGTGCTAAAGAAAAGGTTTTGGGAAAAGGCGTTAAATGTCATAGGACTTCCCATTTAAAAAATGTCATGCGTTGAAGGCTTGAAAGCTAATCTTATTAGCATTAGCGGTTGTGTGATGATGATTTATGTGTCAAATTTGATAAGAATGTTTGTAATGTCTTTGATAATTCGACAATTGCATTCGAAGGGAAATAGGTCCTCTGCTAAGCTGTTATTTATTGCGAGAGCAGCTCGATATTACAACACCAAGTGTCATAACACTAACTTGGTAGGTTTAGTGATGTTAATTTGACGGTGATATCAATGATCGAAGAGAACTCGGAGGATTTGTCTACCTTGGTAACAATTTAGTTTCATTGTACGATGGAACAAAGATGTGTATCCCTATCCACTATGAGTCGAATATACTGACCTTAGGGAGCTTTGGTTCTGAAATGTTGTGGATGAGACAAGTGTTGACTGACTATGGGGTTGAAGAGAAAACTCTTACTACTTACTGTGATAATTCAAGTGCCATAAACATTTTTAAAAACCCAGTGCAACACTCCAGAAGTAAACACATCGATATTCGACACCATTTTATTAGAGACTTGGTTGAGAATAAAATTGTTACCATTGATTTTGTTACCACTAAGAATCAAATTGCTGATATTTTCACCAAAGCCCTAGACTTTCAAAGGTTTAATTACCTGAAACAGTCTTTGGGTGTCTGTTCTCTCTAAGCAGTGTGGATTTCAGTGTTGCAACACCATATGCATCATTTTTTTTTCTTGATGTGTTGCGACCTCTTGTTGATCTTAATTCTTTTGCATTAGTCATTTTGCATTTTTTAAGATCATTTCATTGGCTTATCTCTGTTTTTATTCTTTGTAACTTCGATTGAGTACTCCTTTGATGAAACCCTTGCCTAAAAATAATTGTGGATCAAATTGCAAAGCAGAATGATTTTTCCCATGTGAAAGATGCATTTATTTTTGGGCCTTTGTGGAAAAAAAGTGTCTATACATTGTGTGTGAAAGCTATTCGATTTGTGAACTATTCTCTGTTCTTTTATATGCTTGAATCATGTTATGATCTTACGAGAAAGAGCTACCCGTGTTTTGGAGCGAAAGCTACCGACTGGCTAATTGTTTCATTGTTGATTCCTTTCACTCAAAAGATTTTTTAAATGGGAAAATGATTTTGATCCATTGACTTTGTATGGCGATGTTCTTGAAAAAGGTGGTACAATTTTGGTTCTGACACCAAAACGCGCTGAGGCCTTTTTTTATTCTGTCGAGAAATAAACTCATCATTCTAGACATCCTCGGGATCATTTTTGGGCTTGTGGAAAATATCTTCTCTCTTGATTGAAGTGGTGTATTATTTTTGGAAATGATTTATTCCTTAAATTTGTCTACGATAATAAATGGTATTGTTCATCCGTGCTTATTTTGGATTAATTGCACACCTTATGGGACTTTTCCAAAAATATTTGAATTTTAAATTTGCAGTTGGAATCTTTTCTTGGAAACTCCCATAGTCGCCATTTGTATCACTCCAATTATGGCGGTTCATTCTCTCATCATTTTTGGTAAGGATTACATACAAATTCTTGAAGGAGATTGTTTTGACCGAAAAATAGCCAAAGTTTGGTTGGCTTCTTTTGTCTTTTTTGGTCAAAAGGGGAGAGAGGAGACTCAAGTGAGGTGAGACCCAAGTAAGAGGAGCAAACTAAGTCAAGTGAGGTGAGACCCACTAGAGGGAGAGTCTGAAAAGTCCGGTGATAAGGAAGAAGATGATGATGCTGCTTCTGAAGTGGAGTTTGAGTATGAAGATGAAGATGATATTGATGCCGACTACGGGGTGAAAGGAATATAGTGGTTGATGAAGACCCTTTGCATGCTTGTGTTTATCTTGTTTCTAGTACGAATGATAAACTAGTTCTATTGGACAATGTGTTGGATGAATTTGAACTATGTATGCATCTTTTTGAACTTGTGCTAACTTGCGGGGGCTTTGTGATTCCTAGTGTTACATCTTTATCTATATTTGTTTTGATGTTATCCTATGAATTGTTGTTTTGACCAAAAGTGCAAAGGGAGATTGTTAGTGTTACGTAATTGGCAAATTTGGTCTTTGAACTCGGTGCAAGTTCAGTGTTGTAACTCACGGTGATGCAACAGGTTGCCTGAGAATCGGGCGGATTTTATGCGGGTCGTTTGTGATTTTGGCAAGATCTTTATATTGTGAATGTTGCTGATATTATTGGATAAAGTTTATCTTAATTGATTCATCCACTTTTTAATTGCCTTTTATTCCTTTTAAATCACTTTCCTTGTGTAATTGATTTTTACCCACAAGGAAATGATTTTTTCTGATTTCCTTCCTTTAGCATGAAATCACCCGCTGAAAACCAGGGATTGAATTTCTTCTTGCTTGCTATAAGAAGTGAAGTCATGCTTTTGAAGAAGACATCCAGAAAGCCTTTCATCAAGAGATATAAGTTCTTCTTCAAGAAACTTTTTGTTCTATTTTTCTATTCTTCGGGAGAAGAAGGTGAAGATCTACGGCGTGGATCGACTCAACCGTTCAAGGGATTTGAAGTTGGAGGGAGTCCAACAAGGTTGAGATTGTGGAAGATTCAATCAAGAGATTAGTTTTATACGAGTGTTGGTGAATTGATAAAGAGGGAGTTTTTATGATATTCGTAAATCCAGTCGTATTTGTAATAAGCGTTGCTTTTCTAATATTGGATTGTTTCTTCTCTGGGCGTGGCCTCGTGCATTAAGAATGAGGAATCTAAGCATGTTAAAAATCCTGGTGTTATTTATATTTCCGCTGTGTGAGGGTATCGTATGTTTCAGTGTTACAACATTAATATATAACACTGTTTGAATTCGAACATCCAGGTTTTTGTATTAATTTATTAATTAATAGGGCAACATATTCTATCAGTAGTGATCTCACGCTAGCTTGGGACACAGACCCAACACCACATTCGTTCTATGGAACACCACGCAAAGTGTAACTCAATTTCTAGGCTTACGCCCGACTATGCCTAAAGACAACAGCTCCGGCCTTTCATCGATCATGGCAAGGTAAACCGTCGGATGTGTACATTGCAAGCACTGGTCAATTGATGCAGGCGAAAGCCACGAATAAACGAAGAACGCACAAAAGCAACACAAATCTTCACAAAAAAACGTGAATTGCAATGAAAACGAGAGAAATCTCAAAACTTAATAATATTCAACCTCCCTAAAAATAATAAACTAGCAAGTATTTATAGGATTAAAATAAAACTCCTAACTCGGCTAGGAAACATTAAAGATAAACTAAAATAAAAGAATCCTAAACAAATAAATCACATCCTAAAATATAAGATATTGTAAAATCCTAAAAGATAATAAAACACGATATCGTATCTTTATCAATATCTCCATCATTCTCTCCGGGGTCAAAATGATTCATCCTCGAATCGGAAGAGATATCTTCAATAAAAGAATTGTCAAACCATGGAGGGGCACGAGGATGACGAGATGGAAAAATAAGGTGAATATCAAAAAGATATTTGATTTGGATCAAAAACAAAAAAATCCAGAGTTGAACTCTAGAAAACCATCTCCACTTTGCCCAATCGACAACTTAATTCTAGTGCATCCATCGGACCAATTAGGAACATGCCATTCATTTTGGAATTTAGTGACAACAATAAAAGAAATAATAGATACATCATGAATTTTATTCCTTATCCATGATGCCTTGTCGTAACTTGATTTCTCTATCATTTTAGATTGAATATTCCCAACAACAATCTCAATCTCTCTATCGAAAATTGATGAGTCATCATAATTGCGATCTTCTCAAATCAAAAATTGGTGGGTCATCATAGCCACCATTATCCTCGCGTCAAATTGCGAGGTTTTCTGTGACCTGCGGAGCAGTTTCTTCATCTTTCATCAAAAATTGGTGGTCCACCATATCCACCATCTTCAATGTAACTTGAGCATTGGAATAGGTTTCCAATGGGGTGGACTAGATGGGCACAATATCGCGAGCAAACTCACAACCATCAAGAAATCATTTTTCAACAAGTTCCTTTGATTTCTTGAAATTGGATACACGATATTAAATTATTTTGTCGACAAGTCGTCTGGCAGACGGATATATCTGTGATGTCGTTCATGCGTTGTAGATTCGATCCTGGACAACATGGTTCGGGAGCGTATCTTTGGTCTCTGACGAATACCAAGCGATGCAGGCGGAAGCCACGAATAAATGAAGAACGCACAAAAGCAACACGAATCTTCACAAAGAAACGTGAATTGCAATGAAAACGAGAGAAATCTCAAAACTTAATAATATTCAACCTCCCTAAAAATAATAAACTAGCAAGTATTTATAGGATTAAAATAAAACTCCTAACTCGAATAGGAAACATTAAAGATAAACTAAAATAAAAGAATCCTAAACAAATAAATCACGTCCTAAAATATAAAATATTGTAAAATCCTAAAAGATAATAAAACACGATATCATATCTTTATCAATATCTCCATCATCAATGTTATGGTATGGTCTGCTGACGTACAATCAGATCCTCTCAGATAAAGAGAACAATTATGTTCGATCCCCCAAATCTAATAATAGTTGATCTTTTCCCAAATAAAAAACATACAGATGTTATTTATTATAAGTTCTTACCACATTTTCACTAACTTACATATGTCTATGAGAACAATTTGATGGACGAGAGGTTTGAACCATTATAGTGGTTATGTCCTAAGCCCCTAGTTAGCAACTTGCATGCTTGATAGACTTTTTGATGCACTAGACATTGTGATTTTCAATTAAAATATATATAGATATGTTTATGATTGTCATTCTCAGTACATAAAATATTATTAAAATGAACTAATTTTGGTCGGCTATTGCTTTAGCCTTTAGGTTTACGAGGTGGTCTTCTGATTCTCATCTAAAAAGCCAAAGTTTTTCCTTTCAGGACAAAAGAAAAAAAAAAGGCAAAGGTTCTCATTGCTTTAATAATTAACTGCCCCCAGGGGTTTGTCCGAGTGGCGTGCGCCCATCTTTGGTGGGCTAGAGGTCCTGGAATCGATCCCTGACTAGCGTTGGAGTGTGGGCAGAACATGCCCATCTCTCGCTGGAGGATTAGTCCCATTACTGTGAGCGCTCCATAGACCGGGGTAGTGTGGGCAATTCCAACAAAAGCGTGTGGGGATCACTACGATGACAAAAAAAAAAAAAAAAAAAAATAATTAACTGAGTTTCAGTGCTTTCACATTGAGGCATAAATCTAATTACACGGTGTCTAAAGTGTGTTCCAAATTCCAATATTTTATCCTATAGCAGTTTTATAATTTGCATGCACATGAAATATAGGATGTCCATAAGAAATATAATAAAATTTTACACGTATACCCCTAAAACACAAACAAATTAATTGTGGGATGAAGCCAAACATTCAAGAAATTAAATTATAAGAATGCAGGCTGGTGGGGTTTGAGTCATTGTCGGTAGAAAAGGTTAAATTATAAGGTTGTTAATATATGGTACGGTGAGTTATTTTATTAAGGTTAGTTGATCTTGCTCAAATCTATGATTATCAATTATAAATTAAATTAAATTTTGTTCAACGAGTGTGGATTATTGATTCTATTTTTTTTCTTTCTTTTATCTTTTCAAATATTTTATTTCTATGGGATCAACCTTGTGCTTCAGTGGTTGAGACATATATTGTAAGGATGAATGATCTGAATTCGATCTCATACGAGTGTGTGTATCCCCTCCCCAAATTCCCCCATTGTACTAAAAAAAAAATATCCCTCTAGCATTTTCATAATTTACATTCAAACGAGATAATGGTGTCCATAAAAAAATAATAAAATCATTTCACACGTAAACCCGCAAAACTAGGGATGGCAACGGGGCGGGTTTGGCCAAACCGGGACCCGCCCTTAAGGAAAAATTAGACCGGGACTGTCCGCCCGCCTCAAAACCCGGAAGGGGTCTAGACCCGCTAGACCCGCCAAGTATTTTTTTAAATTATAATAATTTTTATTTTTCTATTTTTGACCAAATTTTCAAAAAGTAATCTAATGCCAATAGGTTAAAAAATAAATAAATATAATTATTCAACTTATTATAACTATTTTTTAGAATTGGCTACTATTAAGATTTTTTTTTAAAAATACTATTAATATACTACAATAATACTCAACTAATATTTAAAATAAATATTCAAAGTAGAATATTACAAGATATTATATTAGTAAATTAAACTTTAAAAGTAAATAATATTATATTAGTACTCAACTAATATTTTTAAACATATAACACTCAAATTTAAAAATACATAATGCAAAAATATTTCAATATATATTTAAAAATATAGTAAAAATTAATATGCGGGGCGGAGTGCAGGCGGGTTCTATTGGGCCGGACCCGCCCGGCCCTTTGAGCGGGTTTTTGTAATCTTGGGCCGAGACCCAAGGACCCGTTTATCGGTCTAGACCCGCCCCGTCGGGCGGGTTTGATGCGGGGGCGGGTTCCCATTGCCATCCCTACGCAAAACACACACAAACAAATTGTGGGATGAAACCAAATATTGATGGGTTTTAGTCATTGTCGGTAGGAAAACGTCAAAGGGTGTCCATATATGGTACAGTGAATTATTTTATTTAAGGTTACTAGATCTTGCTAAAATCTTTGATTTTCAATCATAAAATAGATTAATTAATATAAAAAATCTTACCTAAAACTAAATCCTGCCTTAAAGTAATACCTGATTGGTGGACTATGGTTTGGTTTTCCCCCACTAAAAATAGCGAATCCTGTCACACGTAGAAAATGTTTTGTGGACCCATAATACATGTGATAACAAAGATAAGAACAAATTTTTATTTATTATTTTTTAAAAAAAAATCCCTTTATAAATGTATGGTTATTTAAGCCTCATTTCCCTAACTAATTTCTTGTTACACTTTCATTCAAAGAGGAAAAAAATATGGCAACACATACTTCTCTTACATTGTCACTAATTTTCCTCTCTTTCTTATTAAATTCTCTAAGCGCCACCACCTCCGCCGCGGCCGCCACCACCTCCGCCACCCCTGCCGGCAATTTTATTCAAACCTCATGCCGGACCACCACATACCCCGCCGTTTGCGTCCAATCACTATCTCCATACGCCTCGATAATTCAAAAAAGCCCACGACAATTGGTTATGACGGCCCTATCAGTGACCGTCGACAAGGCCCAATCCACAAGAACATTTGTGGCCAAGCTCACTAAATTTCGCGGGCTGAAGCCCAAAGAATACGCGGCCCTCAAGGACTGCTTGGAGGAGATGACCGATAGCGTGGACCGGCTGAGCAAATCGGTCCGGGAGCTGAAGAGCATGGGCCGGGCCCGAGGCCCGGAGTACATATGGCACATGAGCAATTTGCAGACTTGGGTTAGTGCTGCGCTGACTGATGATAGTACTTGTATGGATGGGTTTGCGGGCCGGGCCTTGAATGGTAGGATCAAGTCTTCTATTAGGGCCCGGATGAGTAATTTGGCTCAGGTGACCAGCAATGCATTGGCACTTTGCAATAAGTTTGGGGGAAAATAATTATGAGTGATTTTAAATAAGTTATGTAGTTTAATTTCATAATGTGTTGAGTTGAGTAGTCTTGGGTTGAGTGGTTTGTGGCTTTAAATTTTGATGTAGAATTGTGTTGCTACTTGCTATCCAAATTTTGTAATATACTATGGTGATACTTGAAAAATAGAGGTAATTTTAATTTTCCCCAAAACTTGCGAGTTTTTCAATATTGTCCCGTAACTTTGAATTGTTCTACATATTTCTGAACTTGAACATTATTGCACTTTAGCCCATAATTTTCAAATTTACCCCTTTAACTTTTATGGTCATTTTATTTGGTGATCTCTGTTAAGTTGGTTTTATACCAATGTATTGAGTATTCTAAACTAGGATTTTGCAGTGTTTTCGAGTATTTTAGTGTCGTTTGAGTCGAGTTCGTGTCATTTGTTCTCGTTTGAGAGTCGGGACAGGTCTTGGTAGCCAAAATTGAGCATAAACGATGAAAAATGTGTTTAGACGGTGAACATCGCATTTTAGATGTTGAAAAATAGGAAACTTTGGGTCACATACGAGCGCCGCAGCGCCAAAACCAAAAGGGTACAGTACGCACAACATTGATTGGCGCTGCAGCGCCCAAAATCAAGGGTTGCAGCGCCAGATAGATAGCCAGCGTGCAGGTGCAAGGCGTGAGGATGATCAGCGCAGCTGCAGCGCGCACAAGGCAGCAGCAGGTGTGACGATAGGTGCGCTGCAGCGCGCGACCCGACCAGCAGCAGCAGCAGGTGACTTCCAGGCAGCAAGCAGCAGCAGGTAGACAAGCAGGCGCGCTGCAGCGCCATCCAGGGCGGGCTCCAGCGCGCGACCGACCAGCAGCAAGACGTCCCAAGGCGCGCAGCAGCGCGCGACTTTAGCGCCGCAGCGCGCGTCCAGGCGGAAAACAGGGCTGAACGTGGGCTTTTATTTTCTGGGCCATTTTAACGGTTTTCAAGGGTTTCGAGCCTATAAATATGATAAGTCACGAACAAAAAAGGGGTCGGACATTATTTTGAGCACAACGCAAGGCAAGAAACACAAAGCGAGGGTTCGGGACGGCAATTGGAGGCACTTCTCGTCTGGACACAGAGAGAATTCCTTCTCTTTTCTTCTCAATTCTTTCTTTGCTTTTCTTTGTTGATTCTTGAGATGTATAATTATTTCTTCATGAGTTTTTATACATCCATTATGAGCTAAACCCGTTTTTCTAGGGGATTGATGTAACTTACGTTTGAACCTCTATTTTGATTTCCAGTTTATGAAATTCGCATATTTATTAATCTATTTGTGCTATTTGATTTGATTGCATCTGGATTATCGATCAATAATTTAGATTGTTTGGCGTGTTTAATTTGGCGCTCGAGAGAGGTAATTGAACGCCGGCCATAGAATAGCATAACCAGGGTTTCATAGAATCGAGAGATTTATGAATCTTTTGAAGCTGTGATAGATTATTTATTGAGCGCATTAGGGTTTAATTTATGATTTTTATAGAGATATCGAAATCGAAATGGAACTATAATCACTTGGCACTCGAGAGAGGAAGTGATAAACGGTAGGAATATTGGCTTATAGATTAATAACTTGTTATTAATAAACTGGATTGAAAACATAGGGGATAACTAGGTGAAACAACCCTCTAGAATTCATCTTCTACGTGTTTGATTAATTGTTTGAACCAATTTATTTGCTTATTCTTAGTTTTATTTTTAGTTTAATAAATCCTCCTCTCTTTTCGAATTCTAGATAGAGTTAAGCTATTTAAATTATAGTACTTAGTATAAAATTTGATAACAATCCCTGTGGAGACGATAACCCTACTTTCAAAACCTATACTAAAACTTGACACCGTACGCTTGGGGTAAGATTTTCGCGATCAATCTCTAACAATAGTATCATAGTCTATGTTTATTTTGAAATTTACTATTATTTAATACTATTTGTATATTAACTAAATATGAGAAGTTTTTGAGAGAAAATTGATCCAGATAATTGTTCGAGATGTATTAACTATAGACAATCCACCAACAGTGAGGGTAAATTTGGAATTATAGGCTCAGTCTAACAATTTGCAAAGTTCAGGGGGTAGCGTAGAACAATTCAAAGTTATATGAGCAAAGTAGAAAAGCACGCATAGTTTGGGGACAAATTAAAATTACCTCTGAAATTTATGTCCTTTTTTCCTTCAAGGAAAATCTTGGCTAATTTTCCAGTCATACCTCAAAATAATTCAAAGTACAATCAACAAGATTTTAACTTCACCTCCTATTTCTTTTAATACGTGAGATGTCTTCACTTATAATCTAGATGATGAGATGAGAAAAAACATCATTCGAAAGTCTATAAGTAACAAATGCTCGCTAGTCAAGTTCCTCTTAAAGAGTCTTGTTTGTCTAAACCAGATATATTTAATTTTTAATCACTAAGAGCATCTCTAAGAGAATGATTTATCTTCAATTTAGAGCAAAAACTTGTTACATTACTGCAGCAGGGCCTGGGCTATTTGAAAATGTGAACAGTTTGGTGACAGAAATAGCGCAACACTACACCATATCTTTTCATTTTTTTTTTGTTATAAATTAATGATTATAGTGTGAAAATATGCAACAAATGTAATATTATAGAACATTCCTTTATAGTGCAATATTCACTACAAACTATTGGAGATAGAGTGCAGATTTTGCACTAAAATAGTGCACATTAAAATGGATCAAACTGCGTAGCGTGGATTCCATACATTCATGTATCTCTTTTTTCTGATATTTGCATATGTTTTTATAACTGAATTAGTTGTTCGACTTTGTGAACAACACATTTTTATATTAGATCTATTTTTAAAAAAAAATCTGTAAATTCTCAACATAACCAGTTGAAACATTATAAAAATACGAAATCATGTTTACTACAAGTCTGCAACGATCTTTCTCATTTGCTACCTTAGCTCGTTATAAGATTGGACAAATGGAACTAAACTCTAGTTTCAAACCGAAATTGTTGACCAAAACCACGTTCCAAAAACGTAACTAGAACTGTGTAAGCTTGTTCCTCGGTGTCAAAAATCGTAGATCCGATGGTAACATAAGGTTTTAACTGTCAAGTTCATTGTTAAACTGATGTTTTTTATTTTGTTTTGGGTAAAAATATGCTAGAAGAAATATTAAATATTTATTATGATATTTTATATTGGCAAACTACATTTGACACGTCTTAAACCAAATGTTGTAAGCAAACTACATGGACTTTGATTCATCTGTAAATTAAGATGATACATAGGAAGTGTTAGGGGAAAATTTTTATCGCCTAAAATAAATTTCCAAAATAAAAGATTGTGTTTTTAATTATTTTGCCTTTCTAGACTTATGATATGATTTGGGCTTATTTAGATTAGGAAACAAATCACATTGATATGGAATTGATATATTAGGATTTTTTGATATTTATCTTGTTTTCTAACATAAGTGATTTACTTGTCATATATTTGAATATATCTTCTTTCCTTGTGTATTAGGACTCTTGAAGGGTTTGGACGACTATATAAAGGGAAGAGGACGTGCATAATCAGCACACAAGAAAGACCACAAAGTTACAAGAGTCTTGAGAGAGTTAAGAGTCATACAAGCACAAGGAGTCTCGCTACCCTGGATGTGGTCTCGAATGTGATTATATCTGAGATTACATTCAGCCCTGCAGTGTGTTTGTTAGCTTTTTCATCCATTGTTTTTAGTATCGTGATTAACGAAGTCCACATATGTCTATTGTTGGATGAGTTGAATTACATAAATCAGATCTACTCTAGATAGTAGTTTTTCGTTGATTTTCTACTAGTTGGTTTTAGTATTTTTGTATACAGAATTAAACGATTTTACTAGTGGAAAGTTTCGCCATATTGGCACATCTACAGCCTAGTTGGCTTGTAGATAATTTTTGTATCTTGTGTCTCGTTTCAGTTTTAAAAATTCATGTGATTTTGAATTTGATCACATCTTCAATCACTTTTTTATACTGTGAAACTTTTACCATTTATTCGTCTTTATGATTCTTTCAATTAATATCAAAGCCTTTACTTGACGACAATAAGTGTTGATCCTGAGTGTTTGTTAGCATGGATACTCAAAATAACCTCACTTTTTGTCCCCCCATTCTTGATGGCTCCAATTATTCTATTTGGAATGTCAAAGTTCGGGCCTACATCAAATCTATTGATGAAAGGGCCTGGCGTACAATTCTTACTGGGTGGTCACCTCCGAAACTCATTGATACGGAAGGCGACTACAAGGACAAATGAGAAATTAATTGGTCTAATGATGAGTTAACGTTATCCAATTATAATTTGAAGGCATTGATGGCAATCTTTGGTAGTATGGATCAAAATATGTTCAAAATCTAGCTAATTTTACTGTTGCCAAAGATGCATGGGATACCCTGCAAAGTCATTGTGAGGGATCTGCTAGTGTGCGAAAAACCAAACTTAGGTGGCTCACCAATAAGTTTAAAAACCTAAGAATGCATGAGGATGAGAATATCGCCACTTACAATATCAAACTGTGTGATATTGCCAATGAAGCTAAAGCCCTGTCTCCAATGAAAATCTTGTGAGCAAAATGATGAGATCTCTTCCTATTAGGCACAACATCAAAATTTTATTTATAGAAGAAGCCCAAAATCTATCCTCTTTAAGTCTCGAAAAATTTGCTGGCATTCTTCAAACCTATGATATGAATATGGCTCAATAGATGGAGAGTATGGGTCAAAAAGTTGCTTTTCAAATGGAGCCTCCTTTTCAATTTAAGTCCAAAGTTACTAACGATTTTGCTGAACTTACCAATGAGATTGAAAAATCTGATCTAGGAGATGATTCTATGGCCATGTACTCTAAAAAGTTTGATAGAATCCTTAAACTTAAAAGTCAGAAAAAAATCTCAAAATTTCACAAAGCCTTTTAAGTCTGAGTCAAACAAGTTCCCTCAAAAGAACACCTTTGATAAAAGTCAAGAACATTTTTCTAGTGAAAAATCGAACAAGTCTGACACAAAAACGCTTGACTCCATTAGGTGTAGGGCATGTACTTGGTATGGTCACTATGCTGCCTAATATGCTAATACTCTTATGAAAAAGGGAATGAGCCTGAGTGTGACTTTAAGTGATAACAAATCTGACAATGAGAAGAATGAACAGGAAGAACACAAGGTTCTGACAACTTTGGTGAAAGATCAAAAGTCTCTCCAAATAAATCCTTCAGGTGTTGCCAGAGGTGTGGCCAGAGATGTGATCACACCTTCTCCGATCACATCTGAGGTCACATCTGAAGAATAAGATTTCTTATCTGTCTCTAACCTTTTTTGTTTCATTTCTATCTCAGCTCCTGATGATTTTGAACAGGATGATGAATCTGACGGTGAAAGCCTGGAAGACACGTACGTGAACTTGTATAAAGGTTGGGTTAAGAGGATTAAAGTGAATGAAATGTTGAAAAGGATAATGATCGACTCAAGAAGGAGAATGATGGTCAAAGGGAGTTGATTACCAGGTTAGAGGCCTCTCTCACCAAGAAAGAACTTGAGTTCGAAAAGGTAGATTCTAAACTTGAAGAGTCTCTTGAGACCATGAAGAAGTTTAATTCTGAGAAAGCAAAACTGGATGATATACTTTCCTTGGGTAGTGATAATAAAGCTGGCTTTGGTTATAAAACTCTGGTATTTGTTAAAGCAAAAGAACAAGGAGAATCCTCAGATTCCTCCAACAATAAAAGGATTTTTTTCCAGAAGTCTAAACCACGGAAACACCACTTTATTTGTCACTATTGTCATGCTCCTGACACATTAAATCATTCTGTTATAAACTGAAATCGGATTTAAGGTCTGGACGTCAGATGTCATCGCAGATGTTACGACATCCTCGTAATCATTTTTCAAAATATGTCTGGATTAAAAAATCTGATGTTAAATGTCATGTTATCTATACTTCCTTGAGATCTAACGTTGCAGGATCTTGGTACTTTTATAGTGGATGCTCACGACATATGACAGGTACCTTGCAGTATTTAACTGACTGTGAAGATTACAATGGTGGCAATGTTACCTATGGAGGTGGAGCCAAAGGGGAGATAGTTTGGAAAGGGACGTTGAATGTTGAAGGACTACCCAAGCTACGTAATATGCTTCATGTAGTTGGTCTTAATGCTAATCTCATCAGCATAAGTCAGCTATGCGATGATGATCTCTATGTAAAGTTCAACAAATTTCTTGTGAAGTTTCAATGAGTCTGACACTTGTATCCTTACTGGTTTGAGGTCTTCTGACAACTATTATCAGTATTGTAATGAGCAACTCTGTCACAGGGCACACACAAATGACACTGATCTATGGCATCAAAAATTGGGTCATGTTAGCCATAAAAATCTAATAGAACTTGTGAAAGTTGAAGTCTTTATTGGTTTGCCTAAATTATACATGAAAAGTGTCGTGTGTGTGAAAGTTGTCAAAGGTGTAAACAAAAAGAGAGTGTCGCATAAAATGACATCACATTTCCACACCACTAGATGTCTAGAGTTAGTTCATATGGATCTCATGGGTCCAATTGAGATTGAGAGTGTGGATGGTAGAAAATACTCTTATGTGATTGTTAATGATTTCTCACGTTATACGTGGACATACTTTCTACGTGAGAAATCTGAAACTTTTGATTTCTTTAGAAACTGGCATAAAAAGGTTTGTAACTTGTATAATTTAACTGTTGCCAAAATTAGATCGGATCATGGTAAAGAATTTGAGAACTCTTATTTCTCGTCTTTCTGTGATAGAAAGGGAATTTCTCATGAATTTTCTGCACCTAAAACTCCACAACAAAATGGAGTAGCAGAGAGGAAAATCGTACATTGCAAGAGATAGCCCATGTCATGCTTAGTTCAAAGAACCTTTCAAAAAGATTTTGGGCTGAAGCTATAAATATTGTTTGCCATATAGCAAATCGTGTATATTTGAGGCCTGGTTGTTCTATGACCCCTTATGAAATTCTTTTGGGAAAGATACCTAATCTCAAATATTTTCATGTTTTTGGGTGTGTGTGTTATGTTCTTAATGATTGTGGTAATCTTGGTAAATTTGATTCCAAAAGTGACAAGTGTTTTTTTCTAGGCTACACTTCGAATAGTCATGCCTATCGAGTTTACAATCTTCGTACTAAGAAGATCATGGAATCTGTAAATGTTGTCTTCGATGATCTCTCATATATTGCAGGAAAAAGTGAAGAAGATAATGTTGGAGATCTGTTCGAATTTGTTGAAACTGCCCCAACCAAGGATGTAGGCACAGATGTAACGGAGAATGTGACTGAAGCCCCATCCACAACTGTCTCAAATGCAGAACCAAATGCGACGGCATCTGAGCCCACATCTGTCTCTTGAATCGAGCGGACTACGATTCGACAATGAACGATTGAAGAAACCAACAATCCAATCATGGATCATGGCAGTGACATACCTACAAGGATTCAGAAAAGTCGTCCTACATCTCAAATCACTAGTAACACTACTAATGATATTAAGACAAGAGGGAAAGGTAGAGTGAACTATCGTGATATGGTAAGAATGGTCTGCTTGTCTACTGATTGTATCAATGTGAGATCATGTTATTTTGTGTCCAATTTTGAACCTAAGAATGTTGTTGAAGCTCTAAAAGATAAATTTTGTATACATGTTATGCAAGAGGAACTAGACCAATTTATCAAAAATGATGTGTGGTTTTTGGTCCCTAGGCCAAAAGATGTTAATGTCATTGGAACAAAATAGATTTTCAAAAATAAAATAGATGAATCTGGTAAAATTGTTCGCAACAAACTTCGATTAGTTGCTCAAGGGTACACGCAGGTTGATGGGGTGGATTTCGATGAAACTTTCGCTCATGTAGCTCATATTGAGTCCATACGCTTGTTGCTTGCGATTGCATATTACTTGGGATTAACTTTTCACCATATGGATGTAAAAAATGCTTTCTTAAATGGATTCCTAGATGAAGAAGCTTTTGTTGAACAACCTAAAAGCTTTGAGGACCCTTTTATCCTAACCATGTGTATAAGCTTAAAAAGGCTCTCTATGGTCTCAAACAAGCCCGTAGAGCTTGGTATGGTAGGCTAACTGAGTACCTTCTCAAATTGGTTTTAAACGTGGTGAAGTTGATAACATTCAAAAAAAAAACCATGACATCATGATTGCTCAAATGTATGTCGATTATATTATTTTTGGTTCCTCCTCTGATAAACTGTTAAAGGAATTCATTGCTTGCATGTCCTCCACTTTTGAAATGAGTATGGTAGGTAAGTAAAGTTACTTCCTGGGCTTGCAAATTAAACAATTAAAGGAAGGAATTTTTATCTCACAAAGCAAGTATGCTTAGAATCTTGTAAAAAAGTTTGATCTTGAAAATGCCTCTCACTTAAAGATTCCCATGGGGCCAAGTCAAAAATTGAGTAAAGAAGACATGGCTGAAAGTGTTGACCACACCTTGTATAGAAACATGACAGGAAGCTTGTAGTACTTGACTGGCAGTCTTCCTGATATTATGTTCAGTGTTTGTCTTTGTGCTCGCTATCAATCTGATCCCAAGGTTACTCACTTAAAGGACTTAAAACATATTATTCGATGTGCATGAGGCACGACTGATTTGGGAATTTGGTACACAAAAGACACTAACACTAATCTTGTGGGATTTAGTGATTCTGATTGAGCTAGAGATGTTGTTGATCGAAAAAGTATAACCGGTGGATATTTTTATTTGGGAAATAATTTGGTCTCTTGGTATAGCAAAAAGCAAAATTGTGTATCTCTTTCGACTGCTGAATCAGAATATGTAGCAGTTGGGAGTTGTTGCACACAACTCTTATGGATGAATCAAATGATTGAGGACTATGGTTTGCAAATTGAAACATTGATTGTCTATTGTGATAATATGAGTGCGATTGATATTTCAAAAAATCTTGTCCAACACTCTCGTACTAAACATATAGATATTAGACATCACTTTATTCAAGATTTAGTTGAAAAAAAATATAATTCGAATTGAGTATATTGCTATTGAAAATCAACTTGCAGACATCTTCACCAAGACTTTGGATTTTGAGAGATTCTCCAATTTAAGGAAGTCTCTCAGTTTGTGTATTCTCTCAAATGTTACACGAGATGTCACAGCATTGCACATCACATCCGCTGTGACAACCAAACATTGCACATCTTTTTTTCTCTCCTCTGGACATTCCTGCATAGTAAGCTCATCGTGCATATCTACAAAAAGTGGATTGATAGTTCGAACTAGTCCCATATATTGTCTCACTTGGAAAATTGGTGTGAGTTGATCTCTCCAATTCAAAAAAATATGATGATATTGTTTCCCAGCAGCTGAGTTGTGAATAAAGTCTTGATCATTCTTGGAGGCCTTCTAGGAAAAAGCTACCAATCCATGTTAGTCCAAGTGGCTACAATAATCTAGAGGGGGGGTGAATATATTATGCCGATTTTTCGCAAATCACCCTCTTTTTCGAAACAACAA
Source organism: Rehmannia glutinosa (assembly GCA_016081115.2). Classification (NCBI taxonomy): domain Eukaryota; kingdom Viridiplantae; phylum Streptophyta; class Magnoliopsida; order Lamiales; family Orobanchaceae; genus Rehmannia; species Rehmannia glutinosa. The sequence goes on along the minus strand of CM071936.1, from coordinate 97,219,708 downwards.
GTAAATGACTAGAAAGTGTTAGGAAATTTATTGTTTAGATTTTGATGAATGCCATGTAAAACTTAGAATAGAAAGTTGGCACCCCAATTCTTGTTGTAAAATGCTTTGTAATAAATAGAGTGGCCAAGCTGAGTTAAATCACTACGCCCTAACATGCAAGAAGACAATTGAAGACTAGAAGGAAGACTCATTGCGAGCATTTGAGTATGGCAAAGAAGAATAGCGGGAACTCTATGAAGAAGCGGTGAGATGCGGTGAGTGGAGTATCGTCAAGTCAACTCAAGAAAAGCCAAGTCTCAAGTTGAAGTGCGGGAAGAGTCATCCAATGATTGGAAGGCGACTCTAAGTCACAGGGGAAAGCAAGGAAATGCGGTCAAGTCGAGATAAGCGTAAAAGATCTATTGCCGAGAAATCAAGAGACTTACTTAAACAAGTAATATCTCCATAACACCTTTCTCGGAGTGCTCGATCCCGAGAAGCGTGCAAAAGGAATGAACCAATGGGAAGCACTACACCGTGTCGAACTCAAAAGGTGAAAGAACAATTCATACGAGGAAATGGCAATTCAAGGATGCAACAAGACAAGCCAACGACGATCGCAAGTGACTTTCAAAAATAAGCCTATCTCTTCAACGGGCAAATTTTTGAAAAATCACTATAAAAGGCTGAGGAGTTTGTTTGAGAATGTGAGACACACAAGTAGGACACAAGTGACACAAGAGATAGACTGAACCAAAAGCGTTCAAGAAATTATTAGAAAATCTGAAATATTCTCAATCCTCAAGCCTACACTACGAAGAACATCAATCCAACACTCACTCGTGAAGGAAAGATAACTTCAATCGGTTGAAGAGGAAAATCTCGAAAACAAGGGGTCTACATTCCACGAAGGATTGTAGGAAGGTTCAAGATCGAACCAAGTCTTAAGCTTTTGGAGGGCTTCGTGATCAAATCCAAAGAGCTTGAGCAAGTGAGTGTAGTAGCAAAGCGGTTGCCTGCCTGTGAAGAAAGTCGCACGAGAAGCCTTGGTGAGTGATCAAGGCGTCTCGGTCGAGTCCCAAAGGATCAAGTCATTTGTGTGATCAAGACTTGTATACGGACTATTACCACTTTGTATACGATCATTACCTAGTGGATTCGTCCAGGAGTTGGAGAAGAGAGGAGTAGAAGAATTACCCCATCTTGAACCTCTATAAAAATTTCATTGTGTCATTTACATTTCAAAGACTTTAATTCCGCATTTTTAACTCGCTTATATCTGCGATAAATTTGCTATCCACTTGATAACTTATAAGTACTAAACCAAGCACTAAACTCTTGCTTAATCAAACTTAAGGGTGTTAAGTCTTCCAGGCTGAAAACAAAACCACAATTGAGTTAATTTAAAACCAACAATTTTGAGTTATTCCATCAACGGCTCGGTTGAGTCTGTTGAGAGATTAACTCTAGTGAGTGGCTAAATTGATTTGTCCATCAAAGACACAAGTTGTGTAGTATCAACTCGTATTTAAAAGGACTAAATCGAAAATTTGGTAAGGTTTATTCAACCCCCTTCTAAACCTTACACTTACACCCCTTGGGACCTACAAATGGTATCGGAGCGGTTGGTTCATTGAACCCTCCGCACCGGTTCTTGAACTAGATCTCCAAACTTTTCAAAGTCGCTTTAGTACTTAAACTTTCAAAACTTTTTTTATCATTAAAAGTTATTATCATGGAAGCAAATTTGACACGCATCCCTATGTTCACAATTAAAGAATTTGATGATTGGAAAATTGTGAGTATGTGCTCATCTACCAAAGATTACATGATGAGATGTGGATAGTAATAGAAGATGGGCCATCGCAAATCTTAAAGGTGAACACATTGTAAGAAGAGCTGCGGTGAAGGAGAAGAGGATGTTGCTCCCGGACGATCATGGTTGAAAAACCAAGAACCGAATGGACAAATGATTTGAGAAAAAGATACAACCTGGACAATGTAGCCAAGGACATCCTTTACAAAACCTCGACAAAGCCATGTTCAATAAAGTCAAATCTTGCAAAACGACTAAAGAAATGCGGGGACAAGTGACATTGATTTGTGAATGCTCGAGCAAATCAAAGAAAACAAATTATCGGTGGGTCATTTGTACAGAAATTTGAGAACTTCAAAATGATCTCGGGAGAGAACCTGGATCAACTGGATGCTCGGTTCACGAAATCACAAATGAGTTATCGCACTTGGAAAGGAATATACACATAAGGAAATGTGTATGAAGATCCTAAAAAGTCTTCGGTGAATGGGAAATGAAGGTCATGGCACCGAGACATTCCATGGACCTATCAAAGACATCCAACCATGAATTATTCTCGGACCTCAAAGCCTACGAGTTTGGTGAGAAGAAAAGACGAGGAAGAGACATTTGTACCCAAAACAGCATTTGCTCTAATTGTTAAAGATGGGAAGAGAGCCGAGGTCAAAGAAGTCATTGATCCGGAAAAATAGCCCTGATGGTTAAGAGGTTCAACAAGTTCTTCAATAAGAACTACAAGAGAGGAAAGGGTGAATCTTCGGAAGACACTCGGCTCCTCCAAATCAAGGGAAGATAGGCCAACCAAGAGAACAGATCATCAAAAAGTTGAGTATCAAAGGTGACAATCCAAGAATGGAAAGAGTCGATCAAAAGGTGAATATCTATCTTTGGAATCAGACAACCAGGTCACTATGCCATTGTTTGCCCATATCCTGTAGTCAACAAATACAAGAATGAAGAAGAAAGAAAGGTCTTGAGAGAAAGAAGACAAGAAAAAAAAAAGGCAATGATGGCCGCAGCTACAAACAGCCAAGTCAAGAGAGACAAATGATTGAGAGCATGGCCGACTACTCAAGTGACTACGAAGAAGAAGCCCCGACCGCTTGATGGCCAAGGAACAAGATCAACCCGACCAAGAAGATGAGGTACACTCTAACTTATCAAACTCGGACTACTAGTGATAGTGATGTGACACACACACCTCATCACCCACCGATCTTTATGATTCATTAGGCAAAATGATGAGAGATTTTGAACACATTAAATCCTCACACACACTATTGAATGAGGAAAACAACCTACTCAAGAGTCAAAACTCAAAGCCGACTAAGGAGTGAATACTCTAAGTCAAATAGTCGATGAGAATGAAAGCTTAAAGGTGCAAATGCTAAATTAATAAGCGAGAAATTGCTGCTATAGAAAAGAGGAGAATGACCTCAAAAATGTTATTGCCTCATTCACTAAGGCATCTAAATCATTGGATGATCTTATTATGAGTCAAAGAGAATGTGGAGACAAGACAGGGCTTAGGATTTAATTCCTCTCGTGCCATGTCAAACCTCAAAAAGTAATTTTGGAAAAAGGAACTTCAAGTCATGAAGAGTCCGAAAAATCCAAAACTCTAAATAATGCACACACATTCACTCCAAAACACAATAACAAGCAAAGCTGGCCTTGGTTATAAAGGAAAAGGAAAACGGCCGGTTGAGTGCTGAAAGACAACGGTGAGAAGAGATTGGCCGAGTTCTCAAAGAAACTCCAAACAAAAAATACTGTAAAGAAGAAGCGAGCTACCAAAAACCCCAAAAAATCTATAAGAGAAATACATATGATGGGAATGGTAGAAAATATCCAAGCCAAGCTGATTGGAATAATGTGAACTATCAAAGATAGACTTATGGAATATAAGCCCAAATGGCAAAGGCACAGAACTCAAAGAAAGGCCATTTCAAAAGTATAAGAGCTTTCATCAAAGCACACACACATATGCACCTAGGCACTACACTCAAAGACACCACAATCACCCAAGAAAGGCAATTGCTAAAACACATATGCAGGCATACTGACAAAAGAGAGACAATTTGTATGAACCTAAAATCCCCAAGCAATTTGCCAGGATTAATTATGATTATGGCGATAGATGGCAACCCCTTAGAGTCAAATCATTTGGCTATTGGTTGGTTGGATCATCTTACAATTCTAACCCCTCGGGACCCGCAGACAAGTATGGGTACCTAAAACCTAATTTCCTTGATTGCAGGTTGAGCAGTGAGCACCAAGGAACCTGGTACATGGATAGTGGTCATTTCGGACATATGACAGGAAATAAGAAAAATCTGTCAAAATTCAAGGAAGTTAAAGGAGCAAAAGTCATATTTGGAGGAAATGAAGCTCTGGTGAAATAAGAGGCATTGGATCCATCAAAAGGAATGGATTAGAAATCACAGATGTTGCATATGTTGAAGGACTCAACTTCAACCTGCTAAGCATCAGTCAACTCTGTGACAAAGGTTACAATGTAATATTTAACATGGGTACATGCCAAATCAAGGATACTGAATCGAATGAAATTGTCTTTGCAAGGATGTAGCATGAAGAAGAATATGTATGTTGTGGATTGGTCAACCGCAACACCCAACACCATCTACTAGCAAAGAGCACAATGAATCAAGTTGTCTGTGGCACAAAAGGTGAGTCACCTAAATTTCAAAACGATTAACAAACTTGCAAGAAGTAGTCTTGTGGACGGACTTCGGACTCAAGTATACAAGAAGGAGAGTATATGTGACGCATGTCAGAAGGGAAAACAAATCAAGTCATCATTCAAAGAAAAGACATGCCAATCTTCAACAAGAATATTGCATCCGCTTCATATGGATCTATTTGGCCCGGTGGAACCAGCCAACATAAGTGGAAAGAAATACACCTTGGTGGTAGTAGATGACTACTCAAGATATACATGGACAATATTCATGTGTAAGAAGAAAGAAACTCTACAAAAACTACCCACGGTGATGAAGAGGATTCAAAACGAGAAGAGTCAAACCATTATCAAAATAAGATCGGATAGAGGAACCGAGTTTGTCAATGGAATAATAACTCAAGATTGTATTGAGAATGGTATTGGTCATGAACTATCGTGACAAGAACTCCACAAATGAGAATGGAGTTGCGAAAGAAGAAGCTTAAGAACCCTCAAAGAAGAAAGAAGGACCATGTTAGGTGAAGCGGGGTTACAAAAAGATTTTGGGTGAAGCAATCAACACGACTTGCTACACCCAAAACAGGATGTATGATAAGACAGGCGGTGACAAAGACTCCCTATGAGATCTGGTGGAAGAAAACCAAATGTTGCATATTTGAGAATATTTGGATGTAAATGTTTCATCCACAACAATGGCAAAGACAATCTAAAGGCTTTTGATGCTAAAGTCGATGAAGGTATCTTCTTAGGATACTCGGTGAAAGCAAAGCTCTGAGTACTCAACAAGAGAACTATGGTTTGAAGAATCCATTCATGTGGTATTCGATGAGCCAAATGTAAATGGAGAAGACATTGAAGAGTCGGTGATAAAATTTGAATCATCCAACCATACGAAGAGTCCCTATCTTTGAAGTGAAGGTGGAATTATCAATTGAGGAAGAAGATGAGATAGTGAATCTCAAAAACAAGTGGAAAAGTTGCAAATGTTAAGTGATTACGAGAGAGTCGACCAAAGAAACACGTTGCAAGTCGATCAATCCAGCTAACTTACTCCAACCTCGATGTAAGATGGTGAGAGACCATCCATTTAACTTGTCATTGGAGATATAAGAGAAGGTGTCAAAACAAGATCGAACTCAACAAGAAGCAATGTTCACATGCTTCATCTCGCAAATAGAGCCCAAAGACGTGTCACAAGCATTGGACGACACACATTGGATTCAAGCTATGCAAGAAGAGTGAATCAGTTTGAAAGAAATAAAGTATGGGAATTAGTGCAAAGACCCATACATCAAAATGTTATTGGCACCAAATGGGTGTTCGAGAAATAAGATGAACGAGGAAGGTTCGTGGTAAGAAACAAAGCAAGGTTAGTAGCCAAAGGATATTGCCAAGAAGAAGGGATAGATTTTGATGAAACATTTGCCCTGTAGCAAGATTGGAAGCTATAAGGATGTTTCTTGCCTATGCGACTCACAAGGATTTCATTGTATATCGATGGATGTAAAAAGTGCATTCCTAAATGGTTTATTGGAAGAAGAAGTGTATGTTGAACAACCTCCGAGGATTTGAGCGAGAAGACTCTTGGAGATAAGGTATACAAACTCAAGAAAGCTCTATATGGATTGAAACAAGCACCCGTGAGCATGGTATGATACTTTGTCACAATTCCTAACCGAAAATGGATTCACAAAAGGAAAAGTAGATAGAACACTTTTCGAGAATTCAAGACAAAAAAGAGTATCTTTGCTTGTTCAAATATATGTGGATGACATCATTTTTGGATCCACAAACAAAGAGCTATGTGAAAAGTTTTCAAACCTCATGCAAAGTAAATTTGAGATGAGCATGATGGGAGAGCGACATTCTTCCTTGGACTCCAAGTGAAACAGTGAAGGATGGAACCTTCATAAGTCAAACAAAATACACAGAGATTTAATGAAGAAGTTTGGTATGGAGGAGAAGTCTTACGTAAAAATACCAATGAATACATCATCAAAATGGACATGGATGCGGATGGCAAGCACAGTAGATCAAACAAGATACTGAGCACTTATTGGATCATTGCTCTATCTCACAAAGAAGCGGGCGGACATCACCTTTGATGTAGGTGTATGTGCAAGATTTCAATCTGCTCCAAAAGAGAGCCATATGACATGACTAAAAAGAATATTGAGATACTTGAAAGGAAGCCAAGAAGTTGGCTTATGGTATCAAAGGAAGGTGGATTCAAGCTAATTGGCTATTGATTCGACTATCTTTGGATGCGAGTGGATAGGGGAAGAGCACCTCGAGGCACATGTCAAATGCTAGAAACAAGTCGATTTCTGGTTTAGCAAGAAGCAAAATTCAATAGCCACCTCTAAGTGAAAGCGAGAATACATAGGCTGCGGGCAATCTGTTGTGCCCAAGTCCTATGGATGAGGCAATGAGAGACTATGAAGTTGAGGAAAAAGAAATTCCAATCATGTGTGATAACACAAGTGCAATTGCCATTACTCAAAATCTTGTGTTGCACTCAAGAACAAAGCATATCGATGTCGATATCACTTCATAAGAGATCATGTTGAAAGGAAGGACATCATCTTGGAATATATCTCAAGCGATAAACAATTGGTGACATCTTCACAAAACCATTATGCGAGTCAAGATTTGAAGAACTCAAACATGAGTTGGGGTTAATTGAACTGAGTGACACTCGGAAGAATCAAAGAAAAGAAATGGAGCAGAAAAAGGAGGTGAAAAAGAGTGAACACCGAAATCACTCGAAGAATCACCATCGGAAAAACTGACTACACCGAGTCGGTGATCATTTGAGTCACCAAGAGAATCGTGAGAAGTAGAGTTAAATCGGCTAAGGGATAAGTTGAGTCACTTATGAGCAAAGTGACAAAAACGCGATCGTTTTGACAAAGCGGGAATGTTTTAAGGAATACGTCAAAGATAATGATGATGTGTACAGGACATAAAGCCGCACACCAAGCTTATGATTGGATATAAATCTTTTGCCGCATTAAATACGAGACATTAAATGCTAAATAGGCGTGCAAAATCTAAGCCGTTGATTTCGATCACATTTCAAAACCACCCGCACGTCCTTTCATAAACCATACTTAAACCATTTCCGTCCAGTTTCTCTCTCACACTACCAAAACTGTTCATCTCTTTCTCTCAAAAGCAAAGGCAAAAATTCTCTCGAAACCCTATCTATCTTCAAATCAATCTCTTAGTTTTTCTTTGATAAAATCTGAAAAATGGCACCAACCTACGACTTTGTCAAATTATGGAAGCAAATCCACACGGGTCTCTTTGTGGATTTCGACGAAATGGTGAAACAGGGTCCGACGACACCCTAGTGAAGAAAATCTGAAAAATTGGAAACGACCGGGGCTGAAACCATTTAAAGCGTTAGAATATCCGATGACCTATGTGGAGGAGGTCGCACAATTCTACGTGAATGTTGAGATTCACGATGAAGGAATAAAGTCATCTGTTCACGGAAAGCGGTGACTATCTCGCAAGGATTTTGTTGAACATTGCTCACTACCGTGCAGAAGGAGCATCGAGAGATTAACGGTGATGTAAACCTGGTGATGCTTGGAAAGAAATAGCCAAGCGACTATCTTTGATAAAATAGTATACACAAACAAACAAGAGATCTGCTTTGAAGGAGGATTATCACAAGTTGTTGGACATAGTTGCCAAATGTATTGACATCAAATTTGGCGACTTTGACCAATTGTCAAAAGCAAAGCTGATTGTAATGGCCGCAATCATCGCATGAGAAAAGAAAATAAATCAATTTGAGTTTGTCTACAGCAGACTGCGCCGAACGTAGGGAACAAATCCTTCAAGGAAGATGGCTCATTTGGAGGATCCCTAGGATATGGCCTAGTGATTGGCGGGTGATGGAGGTGAAAGGAGTCCCTCTTAGACATGGGAAGGCATTCCATGTTAACAAAGGATGTTCAGAGCGAACCCTCTCGGCGCACGAGAAGAGAGCCTACGCCAAGAGAGCTTACACAAGTGAGGGGGAATCGGTGACCCTGAAGATACAACTGTTTCCTCTCCACCCAAGAAGAAAGCGCCCTGCAACGCTTGCTAAGAAGATGCTTGCCCTGCGGCAAAGAAAGTCAAACATGCTCCCGCCCTGCAGCAGAGTCACCTGCCCCCCTGCGGCCGTGTCTCATGCCCCTGCAGCAGCCGGTCGAGAAGGACTCACAAATACCTTCTCCGATCGTCAAAAGGAGGAGAAGCGACAAGCCAAGACGACGGCTCCTCGAGAAAAAGACACCGACCACCGGCCCCGCCGCCCTAGACTCGAAGAAACCGTCTACGAACCAGAAATTCCTCTGGTACAAACTAGGAGACGAAGAAAAATCATCAAGCACTCCGAGCTTGAGAAACCGGCCGAGTCGGCCACTCAGTGGAGCAGAGATCTGAGAGGCTGGAGAAGTAGAGTCTCCGGATGTAATTGATGAAACAGCTAAGTCTGCTTTGAAGGCGTCGCGAGAGGCAACCGGAAGACACATTTGTAGTCCACACAGTGAAACACAAGAAGGAGGCGATAAAGCGGATAGTGATGTGATGATCCTATCTCCACCTTACCCGGACATCCAAAATCGTCTGCGTGAGTGGAGAAATGGAAGTTGAGTAAATCAAGGGAGCAGTTCCAACGGCTTTGAGTTTATAGAAGAAGAAGAGGAACTGTTAAACTTCCTTGGACTAACCAGCTGTGCTCCCAAAGATGGATGAAGACAATGCATGACATCCTGCAGATCTACAAGGACAAGGAAAAAGAAAAAAAAGAGGAGGAAGGCGAGGCACGTGAGAAGGTCAAGATCTCCGCCTATCTCCGGCACCACGAACACACACATCCTCTCCTTGATGTCTCTCTCCGGTGATGAGGATCCAGGAGAATCTTTCGCCACGGAAAGAGTTGCAAATGCAGCAAGCATTGCATGAATCGAGAATCCTTCACGAGCAAAGATTGATGGAGGGACCAGGAGAGTCCTCGAACACAGTGAAATCGATCCAATGGGAGTGGTTCGACAAATAGCCTTGTTGTTGCTGCCACCACTTCCCGACTCACTCGGAAGAAGGCGATAAGGGACCTGGCGATGGAACGGGATAATGGGGACCTGGTCGAGCCAACCCCTATTGAAGGTGTGTTACCCACCGCCCCAACGGCCGAACATTCAATCGAAATAGCCGGGAGTTTGAGACGAGTGACCCCATTCCAAGTCGCTCGGTGGTGCGCCCGGGGGGAAACTCCCTCAGCTGCAGCAAGGTTGGAGGATGCCGAGATGACTCCACAACGAATCAAGGAGGCGAAGTAGAGAAAATACAAACACAAGAAGAACGACAAGTTGCCATCAACGAAGCTCGGCGATTGAGACTGTCTCACCGAGGTGCCAACTGCTCGAAGGCTAATGACGGCTGGCGATGCGGTCGAGGCACGAGGAAGGAACATCCCGGGAGTTAACACTCAGGCGATGAAAGTGCAATCCATGGGGTTGAGACTCCAATGGATGCCACCATGAGAAGACCCTAAGACAGTGACCTTTGTCGAAAGGAAGGACCAAGGCCTCGCTGCAAAGAGAGACTGCTGGAGGTAATGAAGGCCCATGGGAGGTTGAGACTTCCGGGGTAAAGAAGTGAAGTAGAGAACATCCCTCCTGCTATCATCGACCCATCCGAGAAGGAGATAAGCACACTTCATGATTCCCAGGATAATCCTGATGTAACCTTTCCGGGATCGGAAGGCGAAGAAGAAGTCGAGTCATCCCCGTGGCGAGATCCAAAAGACTCATTGCGGATGTTCCAAGCACGAGCAAGTCCGGTCCCAAGACTACTCGTCAAACATTTAATTTTGATGATGAGCCACCAATGGAAATCTCATCATCGTCCGATGACGCTCCGATAAGGCCGAGGACCGATCTACTCAATTGGAAAAATCAATCGAGACCAACGAAGGCTGTTGAGATAGTGAGGCTCGGCAAAAGTCGGGTCCACTTCCCAATGAGACCCCGGTGAACAAGAATCCACTGCGCGAGTTCCTCAAGGCTGCAGCAGGTCGATTCCTAAAAAAAGAACTTCACGCGCACCACTCATCATCGAACAAATCCCGGTTGGCGGTGATGAATCCTTTATAGAATCTTTTCCTTTTTCCCTGGAGGTACCCGACCTCCATGAAGAGTCGAAGAAACGAACGCGCACGCTACCACAGCACCAGCTCCCGTTTTCCATCAGGCACCATTGTTCCGGTGATTATGATTTTGACGCATGCATGGCCATCACCGCAACGGAAGAATCACTGAAGTCCGCGAAGTGTTCAAGGCATTATTTGAAATTGAACGGATGGAGAGGCATCGAGGCCTCTATGGACATGCGATGGACAATGAGAGATGCCAATCTCACTGGCTGATTTAAGAGGCATCATAGTCCGGATCGGGAATGGTGGCAACAAATGAAGAAACAATGCGTGTGGAACAAGTTAGATACTTCAGGACATTGTTCAACAAGCTGCTTTGGTATGGAGAGTGAAAATCTTTGATGCAAAAATGAAGGTGAGAGAGCATATTGAGCACATGCATGAAGCTCACATTGCCAAGATTAAGCTGCTACATGAGCAAAACAAGAGTGATCTCTGACGTTTGGAAGAGACCATGAATACAAAATCGGCCTTCTCATGGCCGAGATGAAGGTGATTTCAGCAGAGTCCAACGCTACTCGATCCAATTTCGTGTTGCATACTTGCAAAGCATACTCAAGACAGAACTCTACCATCGTGAGGCTAGACTTCCGCTTGCAAGTCTGTTTCGGGGCGTTCTCTCTCCTTTGATGATGCCAAAACGGGGAAGATGAATACCAAAAAGCGCAAGGGGATCCGAAGTTGAGAAGGAAGGAGCGGTGCGAAGGGAAAATCGGTGAGGAAGTGTTGAAACAAAAGAAAGGAAAATCTCTTTGAGGGGGAAGGATCGAAAGATGTGACCTTGATGATTGCACAAACCCCCAACGGGGTCTGTCACGGTGACATTATCAACAAAGAAACTCCCTGTGACTCGCCACTCCAACACTCTGCTATATCTATGGTGAAAAGAGAAAAGCAATTGAAGCGGGGATGAAGGAAGTGGAAGGAAGAATGGATGCCCGAGTTATGAACATTTTGAAAGAACATGGAGGTATTCCAAAGAGAAGCGAGAGACACTTATGCCATCTCGGATGTCGGGACGGAGCCACGATCAGTTGATGAATTTAAAACGCTCGAAACGAAAGATACTTTGCAAATATGTCTATGGCTCAAGCTTGGGACTTATCTTGGGAAAAAGGGTCTCACGTTATGTGAAGAAGGCGACAAGCGGCCAGACTCAAACGGCGATCGCTCTGTTGGTCACTTGGTCACAGTCACTCGGTGGAAAGAAGAAGAAGACAATACACGCCCAGGTAGAGGAAAAAGTAGTGGTGGAGGAAGAGGTTTGGACCCCAGGCCTCCGCCCAAAAATATTGAATACGTAGATCCGGGAAAGAAAGGAGGGATCTCTTGGGTTGGGCTTGACCAAGTAGCAAATTTGCAAGTGGCTAAAAGTAACGCTGAGTATGCAAAAAGAATAGAAGAAGAAAACAAGAGACAAACTCGGCTATGGGAGGAAAGACAGGAAATAATAAGAAGAGATGAAGTTGCAGGAAGGCATATGAAAAGAAAAAGAAAGCGGTGACGATGAGAAAAAAGAGAAGAAGAGAAGAAGATCTTGAACAAGATGAAAAGAAGGAGACAAGAAGGAGATGAAGTGTTCTTTGTCCACCCCCGTGTATTTTATTATGTAAATACATACAATGTAAGTCTTACAAATAAAGTGTAAATTCTTTATTTTCTGTGTGTAGACAAATATGTGCTCGATACACCTTGTAAACAGTGTGTAAAAGTACAAGAATGTTATGATCAATAAAAGGATTGATTCGCGCATACATTCTATGTCAATACACTATCTGTATGTATATTTGCTATTTGCATTTTTGAATGGTTTAAGTTTTGGCATCATCAAAAGGGGGAAATTGTTAGGAAATTTATTGTTTAGATTTTGATGAATGCCATGTAAAACTTAGAATAGAAAGTTGGCACCCCAATTCTTGTTGTAAAATGCTTTGTAATAAATAGAGTGGCAAGTGAGTTAAGTCGGCCTACGCCCTAACATGCAAGAAGACAATTGAAGACTAGAAGTAAGACTCACTGCGAGACAACTGAGTATGGCAAAGAAGAATAGACGGGAACTCTTGAAGAAGCGGTGATATGCGGTGAGTGGAGTATCGATCAAGTCAACTCAAGAAAAGCCAAGTCTCAAGTTGAAGTGAGAAGAGTCATCCAATGATTGGAAGTGACTCTAAGTCACCTGGGAAAGCAAGGAAATGCGGTCAAGTCGAGATAAGCGTAAAAGATCCGTTGCACGAGAAATCAAGAGACTTACTTAAACAAGTAATATCTACATAACACCTTTCTCGGAGTGCTCAGTCCCAGGAAGCGTGCAAAAGGAATGAACAATGGGAAGCACTACACCGTGTCGAACTACGAAAAGGTGAAAGAACAATTCATACGAGGAAATGGCAATTCCAAGGATTGCAACAAGACAAGCCAACGACTTGCAAGTGACTTTCAAAAATAAGCCTATCTCTTCAACGGGCAATTTTTTGAAAAATCACTATAAAATTTGAGGAGTTTGTTTGAGAATGTGAGACACACAAGTAGGACACAAGTGACACAAGAGATAGACTGAACCAAAACGTTCAAGCAATTATTAGAAAATGCGAAATATTCTCAATCCTCAAGCTACACTACGAAGAACATCAATCCAACACTCACTGTGAAGGAAAGATAACTTCAATCGGTTGAAGAGGAAAATACTGAAAACAAGGGGTCTACATTCCACGAAGGATTGTAGGAAGGTTCAAGATCGAACCAAGTCTTAAGCTTTTGGAGGGCTTCGTGATCAAATCCAAAGAGCTTGAGCAAGTGAGGTAGTAGTAGCAAGGTAGGTGCCCTGTGAAGAAGCTGAGTCGTCACGAGAAGCCGGTGAGTGATCAAGGCGTCTCGGTGAGTCCCAAAGGATCAAGTCATTTGTGTGATCAAGACTTGTATCGGACTATTACCACTTTGTATATCGATCATTACCTAGTGGATTCCTCCGGAGTTGGAGAAGAGAGGAGTAGAAGAATTACCCCATCTTGAACCTCTATAAAAATTTCATTGTGTCATTTACATTTCAAAGCACTTTAATTCTGCATTTTTAGCGCTTATATCTGGCGATAAATTTGCTATCCACTTGATAACTTATAAGTACTAAACCAAGCACTAAACTCTTACTTAATCAAACTTAAGGGTGTTAAGTTTTCCTAAAAACAAAACCACGGTTGAGTTAATTTAAAACCAACAAATTTGAGTTATTCCATCAACGGCTCGGTTGAGTGTTGAGAGAGATTAACTCTCTTGAGTGGCTAAATTGTTGTCCATCAAGGACACGGTGTGTAGTATCAACTCGTATTTAAAAGGACTAAATCGAAAATTTGGTAAGGTTTATTCAACCCCCTTCTAAACCTTACACTTACACCCCTTGGGACCTACTGAAAGTAAATGCGGAAATTAAACAACACTCGTTGATTTAAAGAGGTTCAACCCACCTAGGGCCTAATCCTCTACCACCCCAAGATATCTCAGGGATGGATTTCAAAAAAAAAGGTTTTATTAATTTACCAAAAATTAATACAACACCTTGAGGATTACCACAACCCTCTTTCACCACCTTGAGGATTACCACAACCCTCTTACAACACCTTTGAAGATTACCACAACCTTCAAACACCTATCACCTAGATCACCCAAGTGTATTCTTACCACAAGAATACTCACAAGGATGTCTTGTGTTGAATGATGACCAAAATCAAGATTACAACTCAATAATGATTGATACAATATGAGTACAAGTGTAATCAAGAATTGAAAGCCTAGACCTCAAATAAGTGCAAGTGAAAGTGCTTAGGCTAATACAACAAGATATATGAAAGTGTTTGCTCAATTGCTCTTTGCTTGTATATTGTGTTATGTCTTGTTCTTTGGAATGAAGCCTCTATTTATAGGAGAGGACTTGGCTTTCATTTCCGGACATTGGCTCCTCCTTGGGGAGTGATTTTTACGCAAAAGAAACCATTTAAAATGATCAATATAGCTGTTAGAAATCAATCCCACAAAATAGGAAAAGTCATGCAAAACGCAAGCGGATAGTTTCTTTGATAAACATGGGGTTCGACCGGTCGCGCAGAGATAAGATTGAAATTGAATTCTGCGAATTTTTACGGGGGACCGGTCGAAGGGGGTGCGACGGTCGCCCCTTAGTGACGGTTGCCCTTGAAGATTTTACGAAACAGAGAAGTGCGGAACAAAAATCCAACTCCCAGGTATAGGTCGCCCCTGCCTATTTTTCTTACGTCCCATTTTATGTTTCTCAGCTCAACTCAGGTACGGGTTGCCCTATAGGGCGACCGGTCGAGCCTAAAACAAATGTGTTGTCTAATTTTTTATTGAAAATAAACTTCAAGAAATACTCCGAAAAATAGTAAAAACGTTTTAAGTTGATCGGAAGTATTTAGACAATATTTAGGGACATAGTTTTGGTTTAAAAACATATTTGAACAAAATCGAACATAATCATCAAAATCATGATGAAAACATTTATCTAACAAACTCCCCCTTTTTGATGATTACAAACCAAAACAATTTTTTTGAGGACGATTTGAAAACCAAATAAAATTTCGATTTTACGAGTAGACTATCCGTTAGAAGTATTTCATACAAAGCTCCCCCTATTTATGAGCATATCAACCAACGATTATTATAAGTAAGAAGCACAAGCTATAACAAGCTTATATAGAATGCATCATGAGCTAAGAAGCTCCCCCTGTCACAATACTTATAATCTTTTGCAATTGAGTCCATAATCCAAGCCATGGACTAGGTATTTTTGGCTTTAGAAAGCCATCGCTTATAGCTTTTATTTCGAGCTTTTATAGCTTCTTTTGGCTAACAAGCCAATGTCCTATTTCTCCCCCTTTGGAATCATCAAAAAGAGTGTTAGGAAGATAAAAACATCATACAATCATATCAAAGTGCGCAAAAGAGATGGTTTATCAACCAAAGAGCAATATGTGCTAAAGATCCAAGGAAAATGGGAGAAATGTAACATGAGGAGTTTATATGTTCGTTTTTTTTGCCAAAACATGATCTCAATAATAATGGAAGACTTTTGAAAGCAAGAGAATCATGTAGAAGTTGAAATAATCATTGCGATATTTTATCGAACACTTTGTGTGCATGAAAAATAAAAGAGGTTGTATATAACCTTTGTAAATGGTTCAAGCCAAAAATTTTCAACATCAATTCAAGTCAATCATCATACATAACAATATATCAACCAAGCTCATCATGATCATACGAAAATTACATAAAATTTTTTTAAGTAACTTGAAAACTCAATGGTTCAACCCAATTGAGCAAAAGAAGAGAAATTCTTACCATTTGATCGGAAAGAATGAGCCATAATGATGATGATCATACTACATAATGTCCATGTTGTGTAAAATATGCATGAAAACCATTTTTGAAAGAGATTAGAGAGAATTTGGCAAAGGGGACGAAAAATGGCCAAACATTTGTTAAAATGAAGAATGCTGAAGACAGAACGTTTAAAAGCCAAAATATAGCTTAGGGTGACCGGTCGAGGTTGAGGGCGACCGGTCGAGGTTGAGGACGACCGATTGCCCTCAACTCCTTCAGCTTACTGTCTTGTCAGTTTTTCCAAAATCCGAATTTTCAACCAAAAATCCAATTTTTCGCCCCTAAGTTTTAAAAACGTGCAAAATGCAAACGTAAGCTTCATTCAATATGCATTATGCCTAACCGAGCTTGTATTGATGAAAAAGTCTCGGGAGATAGCGGTTTTGTGAAAATATCCGCTAATTGATCTTGAGATGGTACAAAGGATATCTCAATTTTACGTTTTGAAACACAATCCCTTAGAAAATGATGTCGAATCTCAATATGTTTAGTACGGTTATGAAGAACCGGGTTTTGAGCAATATTTATAGCGGATATATTATCACAAAAGATAGGTACATTTTCAAAAGAGCATTTGTAATCCGCTAAGGTTTGTTTCATCCAAAGAAGTTGAGTACAACAAAATGCGGCGGAAATATATTCGGCTTCGGCCGTTGAAAGAGGAACACAGTTTTGCTTCTTTGAAAACCAAGAAACTAGGCAATCGCCTAAAAATTGACATGATCCGGAAGTACTTTTCCGATCATCAATATTTCCCGCATAATCCGAATCACTATAGCCTTTAAGAGAAAAAATTTCATTCTTTGGATAAAATAAACCATATTGAATGGTGCCTTTCAAATATCGAAAAATTCTTTTAACGGCACTCATGTGAGATTCTTTGGGATTGCTTTGAAAACGAGCACATAGGCATACGGCATGAAGAATGTCCGGTCTACTAGCGGTTAAATAAAGTAAACTACCAATCATACCTCGATACTTTGATTCATCCACGGACTTGCTTTTCTCATCTTTGTCAATTTTGACATTTGTTGCCATAGGAGTAGAGACGGTTCTTCCTTCTTCAATGCGAACTTTTTCAAAAGTTCTTTTGTATACTTTGATTGTGAAATATAAATACCTTCTTGACATTGCTTAATTTGAAGTCTAAGAAAAAGTTAAGCTCCCCATCATACTCATCTCGAATTCTCCTTGCATTAACTTAGAAAATTTCTTGCACAAAGAATCATTAGTAGCACCAAAGATAATATCATCAATATATATTTGCACAAGTAAACAATCTTGCCCTTTTTCAAAAACAAAAAGAGTTGTATCAACTTTACCTCTTATAAAACCATTTTGTAAAAGAAAAGAACTAAGTCTATCATACCATGCACGGGGTGCTTGTTTTAAACCATACAAGGTCTTTTTAAGTTTATAAACATCATTAGGCCTAGAAAAATTTTCAAACCCCGGAGGTTATTTTACATAGACTTCTTCTTGAATAATACCATTTAAGAAGGCGGATTTAACATCCATTTGGTAAAGTTTGAAATTTTTAAAACAAGAATAGGCAAGTAAAATACGAATAGCTTCTAAACGTGCTACGGGTGCAAAAGTTTCATCATAGTCAATACCTTCTTCTTGACAATACCCTTGAGCTACTAACCTTGCCTTATTTCGAACAATGTTGCCTTGATCATCAAGTTTGTTCCGGAATACCCATTTTGTGCCAATAATGGTTTGAGAAGGATGACAAGGTACCAATTCCCATACATCATTTCTTTCAAATTGATTCAACTCATCTTGCATCTCTAGAAACCAATCCTCATCCTCAATAGCCTCTTTAGCATTTTTAGGCTCTTTTTGAGAAATAAGAGCTTTCTCGGCAAATTTTCTCCAGTCATCACTTTGTCAAGGGATCACCAATAATAAGATCTTTTGGGTGATCTCCTTAAATTTCAATGCAACGGGAAGATCCGAGATATCACCTCTATCTTCTTGAGGACCATTTGAAGTGGACGGTTGATCATTTGGTGTAGACGGTTGATCATTAATTTAAACAATTTGTTCAATAATATCCTCCTCATCACTTTCATCATTAGGAATTCTTTCAACTCCCGAAGCTTCATTGAATTTAACATGGATGGATCCTTCAACAACTCCACTAGTCTTATTGTAAACCCGATATGCTTTGCTTTTTGTTGAATATCACATAAATATCCCTTCATCGGCCTTAGGATCAAGTTTGTCCAATTGATCCTTGGTATTCAAAATAAAGCATTTACAACCAAATATCTTGAAATAACTAATATTTGGAGTTCTACCTTTCCAAAGCTCATATGGAGTTTTATTCATTTTAGGACGAATATAAACTCGATTAATGACATAGCAAGCGGTACTTACGGCTTCGGCCCAAAAGTATTTTGGAAGTGAGAATTCATTGAGCATGGACCGACTCATTTCTTGTAGTGTCCGATTTTTCCGTTCGGCTACTCCATTTTGTTGAGGTGTCCTTGGACTTACGACTTTCACATGACATAGCAAGCGGTACTTACGACTTTCACATGTTGGTTTTTGTAAACTAGTTAAATCATTATTGGCGACTAAACAAGAAACATTTTGACTAACCAAATCACTTGTACAAATTTTGTAAAGATTGCCTTTTATATTTGCTTCACAAATAATTTCACCATTTTTAAGTATAAGGCATTTTTCTTTATTAAAGGAAACATCATATTTTGAATCACAAAGTTGGCTAACACTTATCAAATTAAACTTAAGCCCTTCAACTAATAGAACATTACTAAGAGAAAAGTAAGAGTTACCAATTTCTCCATTTCCAAGAATTTTTCCTTTGCCATTGCGAACATGACCATACCCTCTTCTTGGAGCTTGATGTTGGTAAAAGTTCTCTCCTCCCGGTCATATGGCGTGAACATCCATTTTGTCCACGAGCCATTTTGAATCTTCCATTGTGGTTATAGCCCCTATTACCTCATTGTTTTCATCGTCTATAGCCATGAGACCGTGTTCGGTTTCTTCTTCCTCATCGGTTGTTTCGAGTAGTTCATCCCATGTTTTAACTTCCGCATTTAGAGTCTTCTTTTTTGTGAAAGGCTTCTTTTTCTTTTGCTCCTCTTCATCGAGCTTCGGGCAATCGGCAATGAAGTGCCCGGGTTTTCCGCATTTAAAGCAAGCATTATCTCTTGGTTTTCTTGCTTTATTTTTATTTACAAATTTTGCAAATTTTCGAACAAGTGCGGCCGTCTCCTCATCATCATCATCATTATCATAGTATGCATTATTAGAAGAAGAAGCAAGACCTTTAGGAATAATTTGCATACCCGATTGATTTGTGGATGGTTTGGAATTTTTCCTCTCCTTGAGATAGACTTCATAGATGAGTAGATTTCCAATAAGTTCATCAAACTTGAGTGTCTCAAGATTTTGTGCCTCCGTGATTGCCGTTACTTTTTCGGACCATGAGCCGGGAAGTGCATTCAATACATTGGTCACCTTGTCTTCTTCGGAGATGACTTTGCCGAGGGCCACAAGAGGATTGACAATATTGTCAAGCCTTTCCACCATCTTGGAGATGCTTTCGCCATCATACATGTTAAAGTTTTCGAAGTCTTTAACAAGCATGGTCTTTCTTGCTCGCTTGACTTTCTTAGTCCCTTCATAGATTGTCTCCAATTTTTCCCAAACCTCATGTGCCGACCTTATGCCTCTTATGCGATTGTACTCGGTGGCGGTAAGAGAACAATGCAAAATATTTAAGGCCTTACCGTTTAGAGAGAAAGCCATTTTGTCGTTTTCATCAAACTCCTTGAAAGGTTTAGGAGCCAAGGTGCCATCCTCCGATTTCTTTGTTGGTTGATCAACTCCTTCGATTACCACATTCCAAATGTCGAACCCGCACCCTTGTAGGAAGCACTCCATACGGTCTTTCCAAAATGCGTAGTTGTTGGCGTCGAATAGTGGTGGCTTATTTGTGGGCGCGGTGGTGAGATGAGCATCATTTGTAGCCATGGATCTTTCCTCTTTACTCGGAACGAGCTAGCCAAAGAGTTTGGCTCTGATACCAGTTGTTAGGATCGAAAGTGCTTACTGGATTTGACGAATGTCCCCACAAACCAACACGAGTCTTTTCTAGCGCGTTTTGTCCTCACTCACGCGCACCCTGAAAAACTTCCCAGGGGGTCACCCATCCCATGTCTACTCCAGGTCAAGCACGCTTAACCTCAGAGTTTCTATGTAATGGACACCAGAAAAGAAGATGCACCTTGTTGGTATGAGTAGTACATATCTAATCATTTAAGCTCTACTTTTTAACTGTCCAACCCAAGGTTGATTCTGTAGGGCACCCCCTACGATTCACAATGGCAAATTGCAGAGCCCCACACTAAGTGGTGGACGGACATGAGGGGCTTCACAAGAATCCATATGGGTCCTCGGCAAGTTGGGCAGCCACAGCTCCGATGCAGTACAGCAAATCCTAAGGGTGATCGCTGGGACCCCATAATCCCAACAACCCATTGTGTGAAGCTATTCCTTGTGACTATTTTCTTCTAGCTTATTGTTGTTTTAAAAGGCATGACCATGTGAAAAAGAGCTACCTTTGGCATTTGAGTGAAAGCTCTTTGTTTGTTAACTCCCTCATGAGACTTTGAAAAATTGAAAAAAACTCGAAAAATTTGATAAGATGGAATTTCGGATTGCGATTTATTGAATCAGTTAGTACATGTGTGACTCAAAATGTGACGACATTTGAACCTATATCCATTGCTGCAACACATTTCACCTCTTGTGTGCGATTTTTTTTTGTTGTTTAGGCATATTTGGTTTTGCATGTCCTGGTGATTTTGGATTCTTGGCTGAGATTTGGTTTCCATATATAATATGCGAGTGATATTTTTCTCTTCCCAGAATCTTGAAGATCTTGATGGATTTATTTTGTGGGTTGAACTGATTTGGAGGATAAGGGTAAAAAAAAATTATCCTACTTTCCTTATCACAATTTGACATAATTTGGACACTTTATGAACTAGAGTTTGGAATTAATTGGACTTCAGATTCTTTTCCTTATTTTTTGATTATATCCATGAGGAATTCTTTCCTTAATAAAACTCTTCCTTTTGTGCCTTGATAATCGTGCCCAATTATGACTCTCATCCTTCCCTATTTATTTGCAGGTACTCAAGTACACATCATCAAACTCTCTCTCACAAATTTCGAAGTTTTCTTTGTGGCTTGAAACTTGTTTGCAGGTTGATCTTCTCTCTCTATGGCATGATTTGTTTCCTCCATCAAAAATCTCTTTGGAAGCCCCAACAAGTCATCATCTTCCTCCCACAATTCCGAAAGTCCGACGTCTGAAAAATCTATGGAGGCCTCCCACAATTCCACTGCACCCATCTTCTCCAAGTTCCACTCCTACAGTTATCATCCCAGTTACATTTCAAGACGAGACCATTGCCTCAGTTCTTCATGGGGAAAAGGATAATGAAATTGACGTCGACAACCCTCTAGATTTTGAGGTAATTCGCACTGTTCATGGGCCTTTAGGAAACCCCAATGTGCGACGTTCGAAAAGGCCTCGAGGATACTCTCCAGAGGACTTCAAAGATTTTGATTCTACCCCTGAGATTTCACCTAAGAAGCAAAAGACTGGTTCAGGGGCCACTTCAAATCAATGGGAGAAGTTTTGTCTATTCTTCACGTCACTTTCAGTGTTTCGGATGATAATGTGAACTAATTTGTTGTTCAGTCTAGAGAAAATGTGCAGCCTGAGCCCAAACATAGTGATGATGATATTCCTTTGGCACAGATGGTTCAGAAAGCCAAGAAGGGCAAATGTGTGGCCAAGGATGTGACCACATCCAAACCTGCACCCACTGCAGTTGAGTCGAGTTCTGAGTTTGATGACTCTAGTGATGAAGATTTTGATGCCTCCAAGGAACGAGACATAGAGATTGATTATGAGACTATGGTTTATGAAGTTGGTGATGAATTGATGGCTGAAGAACCGAAGGAGGTTGCTGGTGCAGATGTAGAAGAGAATGTGATGTCATCCGATGACACATCTGACTCTGAGTTCGATATTGGAAGAGCTCATTCTGAGTTATTTTACACTGCTGCAACTTCTAGGTTTTATGCTTTAATTTCCCGTACATTTATTGATGAGAAATGCAGAGATTATGAGCCCTTTGCCGAGTATAATTTGAATTGTTTTTTTAGGAACAAAATTTATTGACCACTATTGATACTGCTCTTCCTTATATTGATGTTGTAGTTTGTGAGTTTTATGCCACCATGTCTACCAGAATTATAGTTCGTCGATATCCTAAGTATGGCAAGGTCTTTGTTCGCAATAGGATTTATGAGTTCAATCCCTCCGACATAAATCGCTTCTTTGATATGTCTGACTTTGAAGAGGGTAAGGTTCTCTTTGATTACAACGAAATGGCCCAAATTTTAACTTCATAATATTAATATGGATGTACTAAAGACTATTTTCTAGCTAGGTTTACTTGCTTTTGGTTGTTGATAACTTGATAAAACTCTCTAATGTTATTTTTGCTGCAGTTATGAATGTGACCTGAAATGTGATCACATCTGTTTTGATATTTTTGCTTTCAAACATGATATTTAGAGGGAGTTTGTTTGTTTTGTGCTTGATAAGTGTTTTGTCCAGAAAGACAAAAAGGGGGAGATTGTTAGGGCGATTTTTATCGCCTAAAATAAATTTCCAAAATAAAAGATTGTGTTTTTAATTGTTTTGCGTTTCTAGACTTATGGTATGATTAGAACTTATTTAGATTAGGAAACACATCATATTTATATGGTATTGATATATTAGGACTCTTTGATATTTATCTTGTTTCCTAACATAAGTGATTTACTTGTCATATATTTGTATATATCTTCTTTCCTTATGTATTAGGACTCTTGAAGGGTTTGGACGGTTATATAAGGGGAAGATGACATGCATAATCAGCACACAAGAAATACCATAGAGTTACAAGAGTCTTGAGAGAGTTAAGAGTTATTCAAGCACAAGGAGTCTCGTTGCCCTGGATGCGGTCTCGAATGTGACTACATCTGAGATTACATTCAGCCTTGCAGTTGTGTTTGCTAGCTTTTTCATCCATTGTTTTTAGTATCATGATTAACGAAGTCCACATATGTCTATTGTTGGATGAGTTGAATTGTATAGATCAGATCTACTCTAGATAGGAGTTTTTCGTTGATTTTCTACTAGTTGTTTTAGTATTTTGTATACGGAATCAAACGATTTTACTAGTAGAAAGTTTCGTTATATTGGCACATCTACAAGCTAGTTGGCTTGTAGATAATTTTTATATCTTGTGTCTCGTTTCAGTTTTAAATATTCTGCTGCATGTGGTTGTGAATGTGATCACATCTATACTTTACAAAACTTTTACTATTTATCCGTGCTATAATTCTTTCAGGAAGCTTTTATTATTAATATTAATCCAAAACTCATTATTATTATGAATATTAAGTCTAAGCTTTTTCATTTTTTCCTTTTCCTTTTTTTTCGTGGCTGAAATTAATAAATTATTTTTAAAATAAATAAAAAATTAACAAAAGAAAGGAAAACAGTTCCGGTTACACCGAAATCCAAAATCGTAGAGGAATCGAGTTCGTTTAGAACCAGAACCATCAGTTCTAGTTCTAACACCGGAACCGTGAGGCTCGATCATTCATTTTGGAGGGTCTATAATTGGCGATTTTAGAACCGTAACCAACAGTTCTTTCCAACTTCTAAACAACCCCAAAACCAAGCATGTCTCACTTCATCTTTTCTAATCAATGCATCTCTGTTTAATAATTTGTACTCGGTAAATGTAATATAAATTACTCTTTTCGACAATTGGCATGGTTATATAGTTAATTACGTTTTCCCCATGGTGTGAAAATGGTAAATGTGGCTATATGCCTATATCGATTGTCATCTTATTTCCAAAATTTTTATTTTTGAGAGAAAATATTTGTAGTATATATGATTATTTGTGAAAAAAAATGATTTTTTTTATAATGAAAACTTCATTTTTCTCAAAAAATCAACTCATTTTCTCTTCATCTCTCATATTTTCCAATAATGCAACTATCCTATTTATTTCTCTCATCCCCTATTCATATAAAGAATTTCAGTAAATTTTTTAACTTATCATCATTTTCATTATTTTTCTCTTAATCTTGATAACAAAAGGGATACAAAGAGTTCGTATTGCCTATTTTAGGTTCAATTTTTTTTATTCAAATTTCTTATATTATATTTTATACAATTATTTTCAAAATAATATCCACAAACAATCAACATCTTTAATAGATTCCCTATCACATCAACTTAATCATTAATTTTTCTCTACACATCGAACTTTCACTTTTAAAAAAATTTCACCACTATTCACTCAAAAAATGAAAGTGGACTGAATGAAAGGACAAACAATCATAGCCTATTTTATAATTCTTGTTGGGTTCAACTATAATGGAATCTTTTGTTTGAAAATAATGTTTCATCTCCTATTTAATCGTACGGGTGAATGTCACATGCGTATTTAATGGTTATTTATCACTTGTTTAATAAAGACTCACAATTTATGTTTGAAAAATAATATGGTAAGTTTTATACTTTATGGCAATCCATGAGGTAGAATATAATATTGATGCTGTTTTTTTAGGACAGACCACTCAAGTCAACTGGGTTGACCAAAATCCTCTTCCCGAAAGGAAAGTCTTCACGTTAGTCCTCTTTCCGAGGGGGAAGTCTTCTCGCCTTCTGCTCCTTGAACTGCTAACTCCTTCGATTGAGAACTTGCATGCACACACGCGCAAACATTAGAGGGCTGCGAGGATTGTCCCAAGGAGGCCTATCCGACGCTCAAGTCAGCACAGAGAACAAGAGAAAATAAACAGTAATCGAATACTAAATGCGTAGGAGAATAATTAATTATGAGTTAATTACTTATAGATAATAGGAGAGACCATTTTATATATGGGACATGGGCCCCATGGGTCGCGTAGGAGAATTTGGCCTATGAGTCAGTCCACGTAACGACTGTTTGGGCCAAACCCGGACTCCTTTGGGCCGGTGTAATTATTAAGAACTCTTTGGACAATTAATACTAAATAAATAAATATAAAATAAATTATATTTAATTATGAAATACCATTTTTGTCCCCAATAAATTTAAACACCATGTGCATGTTTGAGAGCACTTATTCAAAAAATGGGTTTCTTGATAAGTGATTTTTCAAAAAGCCTTTCAATTTTGGCTTTTCTAGAATGTACTTTTTGGATATGTTACTTATTCAAAAGCCATTACAAATTAACTCCAAACAACAATTCTTATTGAAATAGATTTTTATTTTAGATCCAAAAGTCCACCTCAAAATTCTTCCAAAACAAGCATTCAATCTCTATCACTATACTGTTTTTTAACAAGGTCAGTTGTTAGACCTAACTTCTCTCTCTAAAAAAAAGGCTCCTCCCTTTCTCTAGTAAACCCTTTTCTCATCTCCAGTGATGGAGGCACGTTGCCCCTTATGGGGGCACGTGCCCCCCTAAGTTTTTTTCTTTTTCATTTTTAAACTATATATATTTTTTAATTAAAATAAACTATATATTAATTAGGTAAAAAATCAAAATATACCCTATTGATTATTTTTTATGTATTTACTATTTATTATTTATTTTTAAAAGCTATGTATTAATTAGGTTAAAAAAAGTGTACCTCACTAATTGTCTTTGATGTGATTTGTAATTATATTTAAGGATAATTACAAAAAGACTTCTAGGGCTAATTACAAAAATCCAAAGATGTTTCAATATTACAAAAAGTCTCCTTAGGTTTGATTATGTATTAAATTTAAGGGCGTAACTGTAATATTTCTATAAATACCGGGGGTTGAAATGTTTTGTCTTATGAAGGAGGAAAATATAAGACACAGTCAAACTTCAATGTTTTTTTTTTTTTTTGTAATTTATAAAAACCTCTGGAGTTTTTTATAACTAGTCTAAACCTCATGGAGGTTTTTGTAATTATCCTTATACTTATATTGTGCCCCCCTTGTGAAAAGTTTTTGGATCCGTCCCTGCTCATCTCTCGATTTCTCTCCCTCTCCTACCCATACCAGTGCTTTGGCTGGCTGCCTTCCTAGATTGGTGATGTCCGGTCGTCGATCGCACCTCCCTCCCCTAATTTGTCTTTTAGTTTCATCCTATGGTGATTGTTTTGGCCAGATACAGATCCAGATCTATTTTCGTTGCTTCATTTTTTCCCAAGTCACTTGTTTTCATGCCTGCATAGTCTCGTTGTTTTGGTAGTCCGAGTCTTATCTGGACTTGAAGTGGCGTGGAAGGTGGTTTGGTGACTGTTTTGTGGATCTGTGGTGAGGGTAGGGGAGGAGTTAGGGACAACGGCGACGGAGGCATGTTGGAGTTGGTGTAGCGAGAGGGGGAGATTGTTTCTTAGCTTTTGTTTTTTCATTATTTTCATTCTATTGTTGTTGTTGCAGGCCTTTCATTTTTCTTGTTCTTTTTCTTGTTAGTTTGGATTTTTAGATTGATTTTGATGTATTTGTTTGTCCCGTAGTGTTGTGTGGTTGCTCGTGCCCGATTTTTGTTAAAGTGTTGTGATTTTTCGGTCTAGTCTCCCGTAGAGAGTGGCTTAGTCTCCTTGGATAGGGGTGTTCTAGTTTTTTTCAGGGTGTAGTTCCCTCTTTGACAATTGTATGTGTAAGGAGGTCATTTGCCTGTCGGCAACGTTATAAGTTTTTTGGTTGAGTTTTCAATAAAAGTCTTACAACATTACCTTCGTATGTGAACTAAACCGTGGACCTACACACATTATTGAAGCAGAGGGGCAAGGGTGGGTATGTGACCCCATAAATCATAATAATGGCTCTTTGAGCATTATTTTTTTTTTAATAAGTTGGGAGTAGTGGTTGGAGCTGAGGGATAAATTTCAAAGAAACTGAAAGATAAAGGGTTCGAACCCTAGTCAACACCCTTACAAAGAGTTGACAATACTACTTGAAATACAAGCTCGTTGGTACTCTTTAAGTATTAATTATTGATTCATGGATACACGTTTTTATATCAATGTTGTAAAAATCGGCCTAGGCGGCCGCCTAGGCGCCCCTAGGCCGACCCGATTTTCCCAAAATCGGCCAAAAAAATCGTCTGGGGCAAAAATCGGCCTAGGCGGCAAAAAAATCAGAAACAATCGGGAAAAAATCGGTCTAGACGGTCTAGTCGGAATAAATCGGCCAAAATACAAAAAAAAATGAAAAAAAAAATAAGAAAAACTTGGGCTTTTCTAGGCGCCCGCCTAGGCGCCCTAGGCGCTAGGCGCCCGATTGCCGCCCGATTGCCGCCCGACTGGCGCCTAGCGATTTCTGCAACCTTGTTTTATATAGAAGTATGTTACTCAATTAATTTTTTCTTTTTTTTCATATTACAAAGGGATTGCAAGATTGAGGAATTAAATTATTAACAAAGGGTCTATGACTCTAACCAGGATGCTATCAAACAACATAGGGCTTGGCTATTACTCAATTAAACTCGATTCTTCTACTATCCCAAATTAAATATAATTCAGAAATATTTTGACTTTCCTCAAAAAAAAAAAAAAGAAATATTTTGACTTATTAGTTTTGCCAATTATTGATAAATTTAACATTATTATATTAATTTCAGGTATTAATTAATATTCTTCATATTACTTAACATTTTTTAACTAATTGATATCAAATACAATTATTCTTTACTATATTTAGAAAAATAATCATTCAATTACAGCAGGAGCCATTTTATTGGGTCGAGGAGAGTATTATTAGTTCTTCCATTCCAATATTAAAGCTCCCCATTTGATCTAGCACAAAAAATTTAAACGCAAGTTCAAAGTTGAAAATTTTATTTTTTATTGAGAAAAAAAAATTGCCCTCGGAACTATTCGAGTTTTTCGACTTTGTCACTTAAATTATTTTTGTTGAAACACTTTACCACCTGAAAGTTAACGAGTTTTTGCACATAGTTTCCTAAGACTCACTGCCGGTGGAATATTCTACCAAAATCTTGTCATGTGCCATGTGGGAGCAAGATTGTCATTGAACTCAAATTATGGTAATGGTATTGCACTTTGTCATCTAAACATTGTGCGCTTTCACTTTGCCATGTGAACTTTAAGTGATTTACACTTTGCCACCTCAGTTAGAAAAAATCAAGAACTTATATGTATATACATTTATTTTATATATTTTTTTTTAAATTTTTTGATAAAAAATAAAAAAATTAACTAGTATTCACTTCAATAACATATATTATCAATACAATTATTTTATAATATATTTCTTTTTAACTTATTTAATTTACTGTTTTTTCACATAAAATTAGGAAAAGAACTATTATTATGAATTTTGAAGTGAAAAAAATTATAAATATACACCAATATCATTTTTATAACAGTATAATGCATTTTAAAAAGTAATTTTATAAATTCAAGTAAATTTAAAAAACATAAAAGTATTGTAACTTTAATGAATTACATTATTTATACTTTTAAAATATTATATAGAATTTTTAACATACTTCAAACTTATTACTACCTAATTATTTTATTTTATTTTTGCTTAAGTTTAGACTAATTTATTTATGAGAATTCATTATAATATATTAGAATTTATATTTGCCTATGTATATTATTTTATTTGCCTCAAAATGAATAAATAATTATTTATGTATATATTAATTATGTGTAATTTGATAAAATAGATTAACATTAATTTCATATTTTTTAAGTTTATAAATTAATAAAGTAAATCAAGGAAGTAAAATATAGATCTACAACTCGACAAGAAAGTAAAAAAAAAAAAAAAGATTATAAGATAATCTTATTGAGAATATATTTTATTGAAATGAATACTAGTTAATTTTTTATTAAGAAATATAAAATATAAAAATAAATGTATATTCATATAAATTTTTGATTTTTTTAAACTTTAGTGGCAAAGTGTAATATGGTAAATTAACAATCGTCCAAAGTTCAGATGACAAAGTACAATAACTTTATTATAAATTCAGTCAAATGACAATTTTACCCACATGTGCATGACATTTGGCAAGATTCTGGTGGAATATCCCACCGGTGGCGAGTCCCAGGAGTCAATCTGCAAAACCCGTAAACTTCATGAGGTAAAGTTAAAAAAGTTTAGGTGGCAAAGTTGAAAAACACGAATAGTTCGATTGCAAAAAAAAAAATCCTCTTTTTTATTTTATTATTCATAAAAGAGAGAAAGTCAGTGAATGAATTTTTTTAATGATATGACATTTTTGAGGAAATAGTTCAAAATACTATCTTCTAAAAAATTATAAGTAAAAATATATTGCAAAAGAAAGAATTTTAATATGTTTTGGCGGAAATATGGTAGTCAAACATATGGTTTTTGCCAGACACTCGAAGAGTGTGAAATTCTGACACTTAGGGGACCGCCATTGGCCGACATGGATGACCACTGGTTCACCACCACACCTATTTTCTTTTTGGATTCTCCGACACATCACGTCATTTGCATTTACTATTTCTAGATTGGTACATAAATACATACGACTAAATTAAAAAAAAAAAAAAAAAGCAAAAGGAAAAGATTGATTTTAAAGTTAACAAAGTGATGTGAAATATATAACATGAAAAGAGAATGACTTTTAAGTTAAGGGAAAAATGCAAAATTAGTCCTCCATGTATATGAGTGTTGCAATATCAGTACTATAATTTTTGAAATTATGATTTTAGTCTTATATATTTTACAGTTTTGGTTTAGTGAATTTTAGGTATTGCAAATTTTTGAAATTACGATTTTAGTCTTGTATATTTTGTAGTTTTGGTTCAGTAAATTTTAGGTTTGTGCAATTTTGGTCCTACAAATATTAATTGATGCAAATTTGGGTCTATCGGTTATTTCAATTATATTATTCCCAAACTGCTCTTGATAGTCAAATTAATCAATATATTTATGATCAAGTGTAAAATGGTATTAGAGCCTATATTTTATTTACTTAAGTTGAATTTATTTATTATTTATACTATAAATTGCCCAATGAATGAAGAATTTTAGATTTATGAATATGGATCAAACCCAAGATACGAGTTCTATATGTATTAGTTATTTCAAAATTATGAAAATACAAAAACATGTGCAAATTTGGCAAAATCAGTTATTTTGAATAATAAGACGGAAATTGCCACATAAAATACTAAAATTGTTAAATCCTAAATTTCATATAATTAAAATTATTATTTTTGCTAAAGAGCAAAATTGTCACATGACTATAATTATAGAACTAATGTTGTGATACCTCTACAGACACATGACCTATTTTGCAATTTTCCCTTAAAGTTAACAAGGTTTCCCAACAGCCTAGATATGATCTTTGTTGGCTCCAATTTTTTTTTTTTTTTTTGAGAATGTTGTTGGCTCCATTTAAAGGTAAGGGAATTAATCAGTTTTATGAGTGAATTTCACGAATTATCTATTTTTTAAAAACTGAGGCATTAAGTGTCTGGTTTTCGTCACATTGAATTTTTTCCCCATTTTTTACTATTATATTTTTCCCAAAGGATAGTATTATTATTAGGGAAAATTAGAAAATTAGTCCTCTAAGTTGGCGCATTCGGACTTTTGGTCTCGAAAGTTTTTGTTTGAAAATTAGTCATCTAAGTTATGGAATTTCAGACTTTTGGTCCTCTAAGTTCTTTGTTTGAAAATTAGTCCTCTAAGTTATAAAATTTGAAATTTCATCCGATTTTCACGAAATTTTTCAATCCATCGGAAATTCTTTGCTAGGATCTAAAACGCGTTGATGCGAGCACAATTCTCTTTCAAGAGTATGCAAAACATCGCCTTCCACGCCTGACAACCATAAAATCTTCTTCTCGGATTATCAATCGTCCAAGAAATCCGTACTTGCGCTCGGTTTTATGGTTGATAATCCGAGAAGAAGATTTTATGGTTGTCAGGCGTGGAAGGTGATGTTTTGCATACTCTTGAAAGAGAATTGTGCTCGAACGACGTCGTTTTAGATCCTAGTCAGGAATTTTCGGTGGATTGAAAAATTTTCGGTGAAAATCGGACGAAATTTCTGAAATTTTATAACTTAGAGGACTAATTTTCAAACTAACCAACTTAGAGGACCAAAAGTCTGAAATTTCATTAACTTAGAGGACTAATTTTCAAACAGGCCAACTTAGAGGACTAAAAGTCTAAACAAGCCAACTTATAGGATCAATTTTCTAATTTTCCCTTATTATTAAACTTCAACAACAAATTTACATTGCCAAATGGCATAAGGACCACCTTGAACGGATAAATTCCTCACGAAAGACAAAAAGACACTCCTCGAAAATAGAAAAAAAGCAAAGACTCCAATAAAACCAAAACACTCTGACATAGGGGATT
Source organism: Rehmannia glutinosa (assembly GCA_016081115.2). Taxonomy (NCBI): domain Eukaryota; kingdom Viridiplantae; phylum Streptophyta; class Magnoliopsida; order Lamiales; family Orobanchaceae; genus Rehmannia; species Rehmannia glutinosa. The sequence continues at coordinate 97,188,139 of CM071936.1, read as the reverse complement.
AAGCATTCCGAATGAGACCCACAACTGAACCAAATAGAACCAAACCGAGCACGAACAACACCCCACAACTGAACTACTTTTTTACTATTTTAGATGCGTAAATAATTACTTTTTATTTAATCACTTTAATTGGAATTGTCCACTTTTAAAATTCCCATTACCAATTTCAACTATATATTTTCAATTCTCACAGTATGTCCGAAGAGGTATGGTCTAGTATTCTTCCCAATTATTCTAATTTGAAAGATATTTTAATGTCCTTTTTATCCAATAGTATTCATCCCAATTATTCTGATTGAAAGATATTTCAATGTCCTTTTTATCTAGTAAAGATGTTTGTCCATGAGGCACTCAATCCTATATTACATAATTAAGACTCATTACATGCCATGATTTAATTTTAACATTATATGACATAAGTGATCCATTATTACCATCCACATTCACATCCACATAAATTATCATCGGTAAATTAAATTTTAGAGAAGACCACCACTATCAACTTTATCCATTAAAAATCATGGACGCATTCTCATATTTCTTTTTATCTCTCTGCTTTTTTTTTCTCCATTCTCACTAAAAAAATAAAACCCTACTCTTTCTCTCTCTCTACTTTTCCTTTTTTTTCCCGTTTTCTTTGTAGTTTGTTTGGGTTGTTGTAATTTTCTTGCTTTTTTTTGTTGGTGTACTTGTTTTCGAGGTTGATTTATGAAACCCGTAGACGGGTCAATAGTTTTTGTCTTACAATACATGATGTAGCTCGTGCCCATTTTGTTCCACTTGTGGGCTCCCTTAAGGAGTGTCTAGTCCTCCTTTTGTGGTTTAGTCTCATGTAAGAGTGTTTTGTTTTTCTTTTGTTTTGTTGTTTTTGTTTTCTCCCTCGAGAAATGATAGTTTTTCATAAATGCGAGCTTTCCCTTAACATTTATATTTGTTCAAGTTGACATTTTTGTCAGTTGGCAGTGTAATTTTGTTATTGAGTTTTGAATATATTTCCTATCGTTTCTATAAAAAAAAATCAACTTCATACATTAGTTATGTATCATTAATTTTTAAACAACTTCATTTAAGTGAGTATCACCATTTACATATCATCTATATAAATTATCATTTTATCGTATTTTCAATGAGAAAAATTAAAGAAGCAAAAAAAAAAAAAGATACTAAAGCAAACAAAATCTCATTTTACACTATAAATTCTTTATTATTTTTTTTATAATCAAATATATTTTTATTTCTACATAAAATACCATTAAAAGTTTTAGAAATTCATTTCAATGTGTTGGAAAACGAGATGCCTCGATGAGATGAAAATCATAAAAGCCCAAGAAATTATGATTGTATTTCAAAGATTAGGTCATTTATGAAGTTAAATATCTATAATTGATTATATACGACGCCATTAATTGTGATTCTACATGTCTATTTAAATTTTTATTTGTAATTAAATCGCTATATCAAATTTAAAAGTTTTTGTCCATTTTTAGGACAGAGAAGAGTTTAAATTCTACTTGTACTCAAGTGTACGATTAATGTCCCCAAAAATTATCAAGTGTAATATAGTATTCGCACTTTCTCACGCATGCGGTGTGACATAGCGGCTATGTTAATTTGAAACTTTTGTTTGTTTAATTATTAATTATAATAAATAAACTATGTCCTGTGCAAGACGAATCCAAAAAATTGCCCTTTTTTGAGGTTAATTCAATATAATAATAATAATAATCAGTCATTCATATTCCGCTTTGATCAATTTGAAAATATGACATCTTAACCAGGTGGCTTAATTGGCTTGGCCACCACAATTTTGTGGGGTGGAGGTCGGGGTTCAAATCCTCGCTCCATCAAATTGTTTGTGGGGTGGAGGTCGGGGTTCTTATCCTGCTCCATCAAATTGGAGGCATATACGGGTGAAGATTTGGTGGGAACTCATCTTGAATAGCATCCGTGTGGGTTCGATTCGGAGAGAGATCGTTATTAGTAGATTGGGGTCGAACATAATTGTTCTCTTTACCTCGGGAGGACGGTTGTACGCGAGACCGTCGAGAACAACGGCGATCGTGCACATCCGCGGTTTACCTTGGCGGCAAAGCAATGAGGAGCTGAGTTGTTGTCCTCGGGCATAGTCGGGCGTAAGCGCAAGGCCGAGTTATCAAAAAAAAAAAAAATATGACATATAATATATCACATGGGCTCGGTGACAAAAAGCGCGAAGGTGGGCGTCGGATGTAATTATCCGGCCCACTTGCTCATTATTGTCGGTCTTAGGTGGACATTATTGACAAAAAGGGGAAGAAAATGAAACAAGAAAAACAAAAGAGCCGGTAGCCAATCTCTTTTGTTTATGGGATTAGTGATTAGTCCTTATGGGCTGCGTTTGGTTGCCTTCCTTGAATGGGTTTGGGTTAGGGGTGACAATTTGGATTGAGTTTGGATTAATGGGTCAAAATCAGCAAACTCGTACCCGGTCTATTTAATTATTAATGTTAGAATCTTTAACTCAGATTCGACTTGTTTTTTTCACAAGTAATCCGGACCGACTTGTTAACCCGTATAATAAAATTAATTTTATGTACATTTAATGGTTTCAACTGAATAAATTTATTTTTTATAATAAACCAGTATGAAAATCTATCAATCAATAAAAAATATCACAATTCACAATGTATAAAAAATAAACATAATTGCATAAATAACATAGTATACTAATCATATTTTGAGGACAACATATAAAAAACATGCAAAATAATAAGATACATAATTAATGAGGTTTTAGCATTTAAGTTTTAAGAACATGTCTTGTTTTTTTGTCTTTTTTCTTACAATTAATTATTTACTTAGTTTTTTTTTAAATTCACAAACGTCATAATAGGTTGACCCGAACCTGACGTGTTTAACTAATGGGTTATTCAGGTTCGACCTGATTTCAACGGATCCATGACGTCTAAACTCATACCTATTAATTTCATGTTAGGTTTGTGTTGGGTTTGCGTGTTGGGTCTGGAATTTACACCCCTAGGTTGCATTAATAGTTAAATACCCATAAGTATTTCATTGGTTTATCCAATGTCACCAATCGATCCTATTAACTTGTTTGGTTTTGTGATTGAGCTATAGGATATCAATCACATTAAATAATAAGAAGTTTGATTGGGTATAATAGCAACATTCTAAATTGAGGTTTTACCTTTGTGACCTCCATTATAAGTTGATTTACCAATTTTACCCCCAAATTAAAATTGATCTAGGTTATTCAGCTATTCACGCACACTGTTAATAAATATTGGACATCTTATACGAATAAAAATAATGTAAGTTTTTTCTATTTATGTTTCTTTTTTTTTTTTTATGTCTTTGTTATGTAGCAATATGGGTGATATTAGAGTAGTCAGTTACAATTCTGTTAGCCTAACTAACTTTCTGTTATGGCAGTTAGATTAGTTACAGTGACAGCTCATGAGTCAGTTTTGTAATTCTCTATAAATACCACATTCAGTGCTAATAATAAACAAGTCAGTTATATCTCTCAAAAAATATCTTTCTGTTATCAGTATAACTCTTAGCATGGTATCATGAGCTAGGAGATTTTTTTTCTGGATTTCTTTTCTCCGACCATTTCTTCTGTGAATTTTTCATGGCTACTGCATCTATTCCTACACTTCCCCTGTTTCCATCCGATTGGATAGGAATAATTACCATTACGGCGCACTCGAGTCTTGCTATAGTAAAGGCGTATGGTTTTGATGATCTTTTGTTTGGTAATTCACCGTCTCAACACTTTGTTTTTTTGGTGTCAAGCTTTTTACTCTTCGCTCGTGTCTCCAATCCGGAGTATTTGTTATGGATGCGTAGAGATCAATTGTTGTTCATTTTGGATTCTCTCTTCGATTCTGGGAATCTATGATCGGACACATTACACGCGCACTTCGTCATCTCGGGTATGGTCGAGCTTGAAACTGTTTTGAACTCATTCTCGAGCACGTCGATTACATTTTCATTACCAATTACATAATACGAAGAAATGAGACTTATCAATTGAAGAATACATTCTAAAAATGAAAACTATTGAGATAATTTCATTGCGGGGGGAATCACTCTCGGATAGTGATTTGATTGACTACATTCTCGAAGGACTTGGTCCGGAGTTTGAAGCCGTGGTTGTGAATCTAGCCTCTCGATCCGAAAATTTGACATTACATGATGTGCAATTTGCATTCTGAGACTCATGAGTTGAGAATGCTCCAATTTTCTCTTTTCTCAGTAAAAACGAGTTTCGGTTACTGCTTTGCTCATGTTGCTTCAAATTCGCTAATTTTGGGAAAAGTTTCTTTACTCCGAACGGTGTGAATCGTGGTGGAAATTCGTTTGTTCATCGAGGAGGTGGTTTTCGTGGTGGTCAAGGTAGAGGACGTTTTGGTCGATTCAAGCCTTCATGTCAAATATGTGGTAAAAATAATCACATCGCATCAAAATGCTTCAAACGTTTTGATGTTCATTTTCCTGGAATAAATCTTTCCTCTGCCTAAGCTCATGTGGTTACTACACCTAGTCACATTCATGATTCTCAGTCCTCTACTGGTTTTCAGAATTCTGTTGCTATTCCTTCGTTTAATTCATCACTTGCAGGGTTACCTTTGCTTGCTATCGATATGCACTCTTTCCCGGTCTCGACTCTTCTTGCTTTTTCTTTGGTTATTCTTCTAATACTTCAACAGGACATGATAATCAGTGGTTTGTTGATAGCGGCACGACCAACCACATCACTACAGACCTTGGCAAACTTAGTCTTCAGTCTGCCTACACTGGTCCGAATAAGCTCACCATAGGTAATGGTTCACAACTTTCAATTTCTCATATTGGTACTTCTTCTTTTCACAACTCTTCTTTCTCTAAACCTCTTGTTCTCAAACATATCATTTGTATCCCTCACATTATAAAGAACTTATTGAGTATATCCAAGTTTACAAAAGATAATGGAGTTTTTGTTGAATTTCACTATGATTCTTGTCTTGTCAAGGACACAACCACTCATCGAATCCTGCTTCGGGGCACTCTTAAGGATGGTCTATATCAGTTGGATCTCAATGGCTTTGGTGCTCCCTCAGTCTCCTCACATTCCTCACATCCTCCATCAGTTTCTGCTCCCATGTACTCATTTGTTTCCACAACAAATAATGTAAACTTGTGGCATCAAAGACTTGGCCACCCATGTAATAATGTACTCTCTATTGTGCTGAAACAATTACATCTTTCTCCATCCTTGTCTCATCTTAAATTGTGTAATGCATGCAAAATGGGCAAAATACATAACATGCATTTTCTTCTAGTGATTCTAAAGTTAATGCTCCTTTTGACATAGTGTACTCTGATCTCTGGGGGCCTGCCTCTACTCCTTCTTTAAATGGCTTTAAATATTACATGCATTTTGTTGATGAATTTACCAGATATAAATGGATATGCCCTTTACAAACGAAGTCTGAAGCTTTGCCCACACTTAAACACTTTCACAGCCTTGTCCAAACTCAGTTCCATACCACTATTAAAACTTTTCAATGTGACTCTGGGGGTGAATATAAGCCAATTTATACATTTCTCCATTCTCTAGGGGTTCATGTTCGACATCCTTGTCCATATACTCATCAACAAAATGGTAAACCGGAAAGAAAACATCAACATATAATCGAAATGGTGCTTACTATGTTAGCAATGGCAGGTCTTCCTATGAAATTTTGGTGGGATGCTTTTGTCAGTTCTGTGTACACTATAAATCGCCTACCAACTCCTGTTCTAGCCAATGCCTCTCATTTTCAAAAACTTTATGGCTATCTGCCAGATTATTCCATGTTCAAAGTATTTGGCTGTGCTTGTTTTCCATATTTGAGACCATATAGTCATCACAAACTTCAACTTCGATCTCAAAAATGTGTCTTCCTTGGATATAGTCCTTTCCATAAAGGCTATAGATGTTTACATCCTCTCGGTAGAATTTTTATTGCTCGCACTGTTAGTTTTAATGAAGGTGAATTTCCTTATGAACAACTCTTCTCCACCTCTGCTCCTTCACCTCAGTCACACTCCTCTGGCCACTCTTATTCTTTTGCTCATCTCCTTCTTTCTCCCCCTCCGATTCTTACCTGCTTTGCTCCTTTATCCCTTGTTGCTCATTTATTCCCTATTGCTTCCTTATCTCCTGCTGCTTCCTTATCTCAATTGTCTTCTGTCTCAGCTTCTGATAATTCTTATCAACCCTCCTCTTCTCACATACCTCCATCCCTAGCCTCTGATTCTATTCCTATTCTATCTGAAAACACTCATTCTATGATCACTCGGGCCAAGAATGGCATTTTCAGACCTAAATCCTTCACTGCTGTCCATTCTTCTTGTGAACCATTGACTGTGAATGAGGCTTTATCCAGTCCTCAGTGGAAAGCAGCCATGGAGACTGAATTCCAAGCTCTCATTAAAAATCAAACTTGGCATCTGGTTCCCTTTTCCCTTGACATGAAGGTGTTGGATCATAAATGGATTTTTAAGGTGAAGAATAAATCTGATGGTAGTATTGATCGATTCAAAGATCATTTGGTTGCCAAGGGGTTTCAACAGATGCCCAACATTGATTATTTTGAGACATTTAGTCCCGTTGTTAAGCCCATTACCATCAGAAATGTTCTCTCTAGCAGTGCCCAGAGGTTGGAAGATTCAACAAGTAGACATTAACAATGCGTTTCTTAATGGAGACTTGGAGAAAACGGTTTATATGTCTCAGCCTCAGGGTTTTGTTGATCTGCATAAGTCCTCTCATGTGTGAAAACTTAGAAAAGCTCTGTATGGCCAACAGGGACCCCGCTTTTGGTCTGATAAACTTAAAAAATTTCTACTATCACAGGGCTTCCAGGTTTCTCTGTCTGATGCATCTTTATTCTATCAGAATCAACATGGAAAATTTTCCTCATTTTGGTGTATGTCGATGACATATTAATTTATCGGGATGATGTAGCTTATGTAAATCAATTGATTCGGTCGCTTAATCAAACCTTTTCTCTCAAACACTCGGGTGAAGTTCATTATTTCTTAGGCATCGAGGCACATAAACTGGGGTCATGCATCTTGTTGAATCAAACAAAGTATGTTTATGACTTGTTGAAAAGGGCCAATATGGTGGATTGTAAGCCTACAGACAGCCCTTACAATTCCAACCAGAAGCTTGCACTTAAAGATGGTGATTTTTTTGAATATCCTTCTGTTTATCGTAGCATTGTGGGGGCACTCCAGTATCTTACTCTTACCCGACCATATATAGCTTTCATGGTGAATAAATTGAGTCAGTTTTTGCATGAGCCCACTTAGAATCATTGGCAGGCCTGTAAGTGGGTTCTCAGGTTTTTAAAGCGTAACTCTGCCACGTGTCTTATTTTTCAACCCTCCTCGCATTTGATTCTTGAAGGTTTCTCGGATGCCGATTGGGCTAGCTCATTGGATGACAGAAAATCTACCACAGGTTTCTGTGTTTTCCTTGGCCGCAATCTCATTTCTTGGGGTTCTAAGAAGCAGGATGTAGCACCGAAGCAGAGTATCGTTCACTTGCTACGACGATGCCATGAACTCATCTGGATAAAATCTCTTTTTCAGGAACTTGGTCTCTCTCTTACCTCTCCCTCTACTTTGTGGTGTGATAACATTTGCGCCATATCCCTTGCCTCTAATCCCGTATTTCATGCCCGCACAAAACACATCGAAGTCGACATCCATTATGTTCGTGAGCAGGTCAAACGCAATGAAGTTGACGTTCGTTTCCTTGCATCTGAAGACCAGTTGGCAGATGTTCTTACAAAACCGGTTTCTATTTCCAGATTCAAGTCCTTGTGTCCTAAATTCTCTCTAATTAGCTCCCCGACTTAGTTTGTGGGGGGTGTATTAGAGTAGTCAGTTACAATTATGTTAGCCTAACTAACTTTCTGTTATAGCAGTTAGATTAGAATTCTGATGACGACTCATGAGTCAGTTTTGTAATTCTCTATAAATACCACATTCAGTGCTAATAATAAACAAGTCAGTTCTATCTCTCAAAATATCTTTATGTTATCAGTATAACTCTTAGCAGGTGATGCTGATTATTCAATTGCACCAAAATACCAAGCGCCAGATGGTCCATATTATGAGATAATGCATAATGGTCACGAATTTTAAGTGGTACAAATGAAAATACATAAATTTTTATATATTAGTTCTATTCTTTATATGTTGAGTTAACATTTTGCAAATTAGAAAATTGAAATTCCAATTTGATATTCATTTATTTGTTTACTTTTTATTTTTATCTGCAGCAGCCTTCTCAAGATTCTTATTAACTACAAGACTGAACATCAACTTACTACAACATCACAACTCGAATTATATTAATTAAGTGTTCATATCTTCTCGCAAGGATTTATGAGCGGGATCATTGGAAACATTAATTAAAGTCACATCACAATTTAGTTAATACATGGCACAAATATGTAAATGCCAAAACAACAAAGTGAACTTAACATGATTTTTTCCAGTGTTTTAAAACTCGCTAGGCAGTTGTCAGGCGCCAGACAAGAGCCTAGGGCCTAGAGCGCCTAGACGGGAACTAAACGGGGCCTAGAATTAAGGCATAATTACATGGTTTTTTATTTTTCTTAAAATTAAAACATTTTTAACAAAATTAAACCATTAGAAAATATGATCAAATAAACTAAAAAATTAAAAATAATGATAACTTTTACAAGATTAAACTCCTATAACCTGATTGAAGTTTCTTTGTGTTCATTTCATCACACGAGATCTTATGCTCTAATTATTCAAATAAAGACATCCACCCAATCATTTATACTCTTATAACCTATTACCCATTGATGGCTCTCACATATTCTAATTTTCAATCAACAAAATACAATTTTTATGGCAGAAAAATCTTTTTAGAAAAAATTAAAAAAACAACTCATGTATAATAAACTTGAAATGATTCAAATGAATACCCCTTGGTAGAAAAAAGTCTTATTCGTGATTTGGTATTTGGGTGATAGGGTTTTAGGTTTTAGCTTACGGGTGGTTAGGGATTGGGGTTTTGAAAAAGTAGGCTTATTATTAAAAAGCTGATTTTTTTTTTAAAAAGGAACCAAAACGACGTCGTTTTGGTGAAATTTTTTTAAAAAAGAACACATCTCCGCTGGCGCGACTTGAGCGCCTAGGCCCGACTTGAGCGACTAGGCGCCGACTTGCGCCCGCCCGATTTGTTGGCCGATTTGCAAATTTTCTCCTCGGTTAGGTGGCACCTAGCGTCAGACGGGGCCGCTAGCGCATACTTGAGCGCCCTTCGATTTGTTGGCCGATTTGTAAGTTTTCTCCTCGGTTAGGTGGACTAGCCCGAGTTTTAGAACACTTATTTTTTCTATCTCAAATTTTTTTTTTGAGCAAAACCTCAAATTGAATTTTGAATGCAAAGAATACAAATATTTAGGTAGATATTTAAGGAGTTGTTCCGGCTTTTGCATTACATATAATCCTTGCTAAAACTATAAGAGTGTGTTTGCAAACTCTAAAAATAAATGATTCTCATCTTATAACCTAAAAAAATAGTTCACAAACGAACAAAAGGATGAAATCGAATCATTTTATCATATGAGCGTAAAGAGCTTGAAACCTATAGTTGTTCTATATGATGTCGGATCATATACAAATCATAACTTCTATATTTAATGATAAGTGTATTTTTATTCACATTTTTATAACTCTTTTTCGACAATTTCTTTAACTTTTTAGTTTATTAATCAACAAATTCAAGAAAAATCACATTGGCTTGTTTTAAATGATGAAGGTAAAGACTTGAAGCAAACTCATATGGATTTCGTATGAAAATACGAACAAAAATGAAGTCCAACATTGATAAAAAAAAAGAAGGCAAAAAGACTTAATTTCATGCAAAATACACCCCTAGTGTGTTGGGAAACATGGCCATGCTTCAAAGAGAAGAAAAACAAGAAAAGCAGAAAAACACACCCGGGCCGTGCTTTCAAAGCACGGCCGTGTTCGGCATGTCGTCAAAGAAAACACGGCTTAGAAGCACACCGCCACAATCCCCAAAAGACGTGAAAAACACGCCCCTGCCGGCTTACGAGCATCTGCGGTCGTGTTCGTCATTTTTGACGAACACGGCCTGGTAGGCTTTTAAGCACGACCGTGCTTTTTCTCGGCTCAAATTTTTCTTTTGGCGGCAACTATGGAAGCTTTTTCTTTTTGCTTTTTGACAACTTTTGTACAACTTTTACATCTCATTTCTTTGCATTAAGCCCCATTATTCCCTCAATTATCATATGAAAACAAGGATTCAACAAGCCAACTATGGTAGTAGAGCAATTATTTCAAGAGATGACATTGTTAATGTGTTCTTTCACAAAAACAATGTCTATAAAAGTCAAGAGTTTGGGATGGGGGATTCATTCATTCGGCTAAGTTTCAAAGCAAAATATATTGAGAGGATAAAAGAGAGGTAGAGTTGGAAGTTGAAGAGCATTAGAGGAGAAGGCTTGGAGCTCAACGTCATTGCAATCAACCAAGGAAGAAGTCTTGTATTGGTCTTGAACAAGAGCTAAGTACACCATGTTCATTTTATTCAAATCTTCTTGTGTAGTATAGTCTTTTATCAAAGCCATGTGTAGCTAAATTTCTAGTATTTGAATGTAATGAACTCTAGAATGAATTTGTGATTAAGGTTTGTGTGTTTTAATAAAATCTTCATGTTTTGTGTGATTCACTTATATTACGCTTTATTTATTCAAGTTAATATTTCTGGTATATTAATTTGAAGTCTATTCTCATCGAGTAATCGAGAGATTTATGGTGAGAAAGAACCTATATAAGTGAAAAGAGTTGCATGCAATCCTAGATATAGGACGACATAAATCTTCTGGATTAAGGTCAAACCTAATATGGGAATTCACAAATCGTTGTAATGCAATCTTGGGGGTTTTAACTAGAAAGTGATTCCAGTTAATCAACTTGAGATTATGAGTTTTTCACCTTGAGAAATGGTTTAACTTAAATCGGGAATTTCTACGGTCCACAAAATATGAGAGTTTATTAAAAGAGGATGATTTTTGCTTAAGGGATTTTGGTTGTATTTTTATCTTGTTGAATCACAAAAATATTCTAGAGGGATTTACATTCAAACACATTTCTAGCTCTTAATTTTTTTATTCTACAATCTCCTTTTATTTGATCTATTGTAAGGTGTAATTATTTCAAATTCTTTATTTTTCATTTCCTAGTTTTACCCAATAAAAACTATGAAAATTGCTAGATTAGATAACAAAAAAACGGTAATTATTAGTACTTACCATCCTCGTGGGAATGACACTTGGTACTCAATAATCTATACTACAAAACGATAGGTGCACTTGCCTACGGTTTTCTAGAGTAGCTTTTGAGCCATCAAGTTTTTGGCGCCGTTAAAGGGATTGTAATATTAAGAACGCTTTATTTTTGTTAATCTAATCGTTTTTTATTTTTTTATTTATTTCCTTTCATTTTATTTATCCTTGTACGCCTTGGATTACACTTATTCACTTTATTTACCGCAGTGAAATGCCTACTCGTGCCCGAATTTGGAAGCGCGAGACCGCCGGTAGCAACACAGAGGAAAGCACTAATACAGACCACGAGGAGGATATTAACGAAGGCAAGGATCCTGTCATGGCGGATGAATAACAAAGAACCATGTACGACTACGCCAAGCCATCTATGGACGGCGCGTCATCAAGTATCGTAAGGCCCACTGTTGCCGCCAATAATTTTAAGATCAAACCAAATGTTATTCAAATGGTGCAACAGTTTGTCCAATTCGACGGCCTCCCAGATGAAGATCCGAGTAACTATATCGCGAATTTCCTCGAAATTTGCGATACCTTCAAGATCAATAGGGTCTCTGACGATGTCATCCGTTTACGCTTATTCCCATTTACTCTTGGGGACGAGCTAAACGGTGGCTAAATACTTTACCAAATGGGACAATCACAACATGGAGCATTATGGTCGAAAAGTTCCTTTTAAAGTATTTTCCACCAGCCAAAACCGCACGATTGGGGAATGAAATCTCTTCATTCACTCAAGAAGATGATCAGACCTTGTACGACACCTGGGAAAGATTCAAAGAATTGTTGCAGAAATGCCCACATCATGACCTTCCTATCTGGATGCAAGTCCAAACATTTTACAATGGGCTACTCGTGAACGAGGCAAATGATTGATCGGCGGCTGGGGAAACTTTGAACAATAAAACACCAGAAGCCGCCCAAGATCTAATAGAGGGAATGGCCATGAATGGCTATCAATGGCAATCCGTACGAGGTAAAACTAACAGAACGGTGGGTGTATACAATGCGCAGACGCAGTAGTTACACTAGCCGCACAAGTCGAAGCTCGCTCAAAAAATTGACGAGTTGGCGGCTCGAAACCACCACAACAAGTCTTCTCATGCGAAACTTGTAGAGGATCACACAATCACCAAGAGTGCCCCCACGCAATACCACCACATGAGCACGTGGATTATCTAGGTAACCAATCTCGACTTTCTCAACATAATCCTTTCAAGAAACACCTACAATCCAGGTTGGCCAAGACCAAATTCAATTGGAGCAATCAAAGTCAACAACGGCCTAATCCGAACGCACTCCCCAACTGTTCGCACGTCCGGTTTCCAAATCGCGAAAACCAAGTTTGGAGGACTTATTGTCCAAGTTCGTCCAAACAACAGAAACCCATTTAACGGCCACCGAAACATCATTAAGGAACCAAGAAGCGTCCAATCGCAACTTGGAAAATCAAATTAGCCAAATTGCCAAAATGATTTCCGAAAGGCCACAAGGGAGTTTACCCAACAATACCAAACCAAATCTGCGAGAACAGGTAAAAGCAATCACTTTAAGAAGCGGAACAAAGCTAGACGAGTACGGATGCCTTGGGAAGATGAGCCCACCCCGTACAACAAAAAGGCGAACAGAATAAAGACTCAAGGAAACAAAGAAAATGGTACGAGAATTCCAACCACCTATCCCATATCCAAGCCGATTGCAAAAGGAAAACATGATGATCAATTCGGTAAGTTTTGGATTTGTTTAAACAATTTGCACATCAATATTACTTTTGTTGAAGCCCTTTCACAGATGCCAAAATATGCCAAGTTCTTAAAAGATCTCCTTTCAAATAAAAAGAAGCTTGAAGAGCTATCCATGGTACAATTGAATGAGGAGTGCTCGGCAATTTTGCAAAATAAGTTACCTCAGAAAATCAAAGATCTAGGAAGTTTTACTATTCCTTGCAATGTTGGTAATTTGACTGTTGATCGGGCATTGACAGATCTAGGGGCTAGCATTAATTTGATGCCTTATGATTTATTCAAACAAATGGGTCTAGGGGAACCAAAACCTACTAGGATGAGCTTACAATTAGCTGATAGGTCCATCAAATATCCTAGAGGCATTGTTGAGGATGTTTTGGTCAAGGTCGATAAATTTATATTTCTTGTCGATTTTGTAATCCTTGACATGCATACCGACGTCGAAGTCCCTTAATCCTAGGGCGTCCATTTTTAGCTACTGCTAAGGCAATCATTGACGTGCATGATGGCAAACTAATTTTACGAGTCGAAGATGAACAAGTCATTTTTAAAATTGCTACATCGATGAAAAATACGATAGATAAAGATGACTCTTGTTTTGCTATTAATCTTGTTGATATGGAGATAACCAATTCCTTACCAAACACGATTTCTAACGATTTTTTGGAGACTTGTATTGTTCAAGGTGCATGTATAGTGGAGGAAAATTCCTTTCTTAGGGAATCTGTACTTGCATTGGAGGAAAACACACCAACAGAACGACAAAAAGAGTTCGAAAAAATTGAAAACTCTCAAGTGGGGCATAGAAAACCATCCATTGAGGACCCACCACTATTGGAGTTAAAAGAACTATGCGTTTCTAGCCGATAACTCCAAACTCCCCGTGATTATTTCCTCCAATTTATCCTCACATCAAAAGGATAGATTGTTGGCAATATTACGGGAACACAAAAAGACCATCGCTTGGAAAATCACCGACATTCAAGGGATCAATCCTTCCTTTTGCACTCATAAAATTTTGATGGAGGAGAATTTCAAGTCGGTTGTTCTACCTCAATGTTGCTTAAATCCAAACATGAAAGAGGTAGTCAAGGCGAAGTAATCAAACTATTGATCTTTGGGCTCATTTACCCAATCTTTGACAGTAATTAGGTAAGCCCAGTCCAAGTGGTCCCAAAGAAAGGTGCGATGACGGTGGTACCGAATGAGAAGAATGAACTTATTCCAATGCGAACGGTAACAGGTTGGCGAGTTTGCATCGATTATCGATGACTTAATGATGCTACTCTCAAAGACCATTTTCCTTTGCCTTTTATTGATCAAATGCTTGAACGATTATTTGGTCACCTTTATTATTGCTTCGTTGATGGTATGCCAAGTTATTTTCAGATCCCAATAGCACCGAAAGACCAAGAGAAAACCACTTTCACTTGTCCCTATGGTACTTTCGCCTATCGACGCATGCCTTTCGGGTTGTGCAATGCACCGACGACCTTTCAACGTTGCATGCTCGCCATCTTCGACGAACTTGTAGAAGAAATCATGGAAGTCTTCATGGATGACTTATCGGTTTTTGGGGACTCCTTTGATCTTTGTCTTGCAAATCTTGAAAAAGTCCTTGTTCATTGCGAAGAAACTAACCTGGTTCTTAACTGGGAAAAATGCCACTTCATGGTACAAGAAGGAATTATTTTGGGACATAAAATCTCTTGCAGGGGCATTGAAGTGGACAAGGCAAAGGTTGACACAATTTCCAAATTGCCACCACCCGCCCGGTGAAGGCAAAGAAGCTTTTGGGGCACGCCGGGTATTATAGACGCTTCATCAAAGATTTTTCCAAAATCGCCTGGCCACTTACTCGCCTCTTAGAGAAGGATGCAGTTTTTGATATTAATGATGAATGCCTTCAAGCATTCAATACTTTAAAAGAAAAACTCACCACTTCTCCCATCATGGTGGCTCCGGATTGGTCTCAACCATTCGAACTCATGTGTGATGCCAACGACTATGCGGTAGGGGCGATACTCGGCAACGAAAAGATAAACACTTCCGACCAATTTACTATGCAAGTAAAACTCGAATCTTGCTCAATCCAATTATACAACTACCAAAAAGGAGTTATTTGCAGTGGTTTTCGCTTTGACAAATTCCGCTCATACTTGATCCTATCAAAAGTCATTGTCTATATGGATCACTCCGCCTTTACGCTATTTGCTTGACAAAAATGATACAAAGCCACGATTAATTGATGGGTTCACTTACTCCAAGAATTCGATGTGGAGATCAAAGATAACGGGTGCCGAAAATCTTGCCGCCGATCACCTATCTCGGCTTGAGCACTCCGGCACCTAGGGGTGATCACGGTGCGATTTTGCGGTTTTTTGCACTATATTGAAACCGAATTGCCATTAGCGGTTTTTCTAAAACTATAATTCAAATTGCGGTTTTATAAAGAAAAATCGAAAGTGTGGTTTTAGATTTGCGGGGCGGTGGCGGGGCGGTTTTTTGCGGTTTTAATCGATATGCAATAAAAAATAATTCGTATTACTAATAATAAGTTATTGCAACAATTGTATCAAAATCAATAAAATGCAGCAATAGTTTGATTGGTTTTAAATTAATTAGCAGTTATTAAACATCTATTTTTTTTCACAATATAATTTATAACAGAAATTTTCCTTAGGTTTGCAAATTATGATTCCAAAAAGTAAAAACACATATTGTTGAGGTAAAACTAGTTCATGCATTAGTCTGCATATCAAAATCCAAAAATTATTGTGCCTTCATTATTCCATACACTGTATTAAGGAAATAATCATTAATCTGTAATGGATTTTGTTATCCTAATCATCATTATTAAATAGGATGAGAAATCGGTCCTCAGTCCTGATTTGAGCACTGAAATGGTTAGGAAGATTATAGTTTTGTAGAGATAATATGTTTTTCAAGATCTAGAAATATAAAAGATTATATGAAGATTATAGGAAGAATATATTGTTATCCATAAATGGTTAGAAAGATTATATGATATAGGCGGTCGGTTTTGGGCGGTCGGTTTGTCTTCAAAACCGTAAATTGCACCGCTTTAGCGGTGCGGTTTTTCATTAACATTTTTAATCGCGTTTTTAGGATAAATCGATTTTGACGGTGAGTCTTGGCGGCGGTGCAAGGGGCGATTATTTAAAATTTATGATCACCCCTACCGACCGGCAAGCAACACAATGGACATATCAACGATTCTTGTCACACATGGGCCCATCGGTAGACACTACCAAGCAAATACCACGGCACGCAAGGTCCTTGAGTCAGGTTTTTATTGGCCCACACATTTCAAAGACACAAAACGGTATGTTAAAACTTGTGATAATTGCCAACGAACAGAGAATATTTCTCGAAAAAATGAATTGCCCCAAAATGGTATTCTTGTTTGTGAAATTTTTGATGTTTGTGGTATTGATTTTATGGGTCCTTTTTCTGCGTCGTTTGGCAATAAATACATTTTAGTATTTCATTGACTATGTGTCTAAATGGGTAGAAGCTCAAACCTTGCCTAAAAATGATGCTCGAGTGGTGATACATTTTCTCAAAAAACTTTTCACCCGATTCGGTACACCACGAGCCATCATTAGTGATAGAGGCATCCACTTTTGCAAATACCAATTTGACAAAGTGTTAAAACGTTATGGTGTCACACACCGAGTCGCCACCGCCTATCACCCCAAACTAGTGGTCAAGTCGAAGTGTCAAACCGATAATTAAAACAAATTTTAGAAAAAACGGTTGGACAAAATTATGTAAGTCTTCTGTACATTGGATAAAATTATGCAATTTCTATACGTGAGTAGATATAGAACAACATGCTTAGTCTAAGCCCCGTTTAAGCTCTGATACAATTTTTTTTTTGGCTTAAGCTCTGATACACTCTGTAAACAGATATGTAAAGAACAAGAATGTTATGATCAATAAAAGATCGATTCTAAACATACATTCTGTGGTTCTACATTTGTCTGTATGTATCTTTGATGTTAAATAATTGTATGGATGTTTTAAGTTTTGGCATCATCAAAAAGGGGGAAATTGTTGGGAAATTATTTTGTAGATTTTGATGAATGCCATGTAAAACTTAGAATAGGATGTTGGCACCCCATTTTTCTTGTAAACCGCATTGTAATAGATATTTGGTGGGTGAGTTAAGTCGGCTATGCCTAAGCATGTAAGAAGACAATGGAGACTAGAAGGAAAACTCATTGCAAAGGCAACATTTGAGTATGGCAAAGAAGAGAAGATGGGAACTCGATCAAGATGCGCGAGATGCACTGAAAGTGAAGTATCAGTCAAGTCAACTCAAGACATGACGGCCAAGTCTCGAGGTTGAAGTGCAGAAGAGTCATCAAATGATTGGAAGTCGACTCAAGTCACCTGGGGATGTTAAGAAAATGTAGTCAAGTCAAGACAATCGAAAGAGATCCGTTGCACAAAAATCAAGAGAATTACTTAAACAAGTAATACCTCCATACTACCTTTCTTGAAGTGCTCAGTTCCAGAAGCGTGCAAAAGGAATAAACCAATGGGAAGCTCGCACCATGTCGAACTACGAAAAAGTCAAGAATCATTCATACGAGGAAATGGAAATTCCAAGGATCGCAACAAGACAAGCCAACGACCACAAGTGACTTTCAAAAATAAACCTATCTCTTCAACTGATTTTTGAAAGATCACTATAAAAGGCTAAGGAATAACTCGAGAGAAGGTTACTCGAACCACGAATATTCAAGCAAATATTTGAACTGTAACCTAAAACATTCTCAAGTCATTCAAGATTAATCCTCAAGCCTACATTACGAAGGAAATCAATCCAACACTCACCTTTGTGAAGGAAAGATAACTTCAATCAGTTGAAGAGGAAGCTTTTGAAGAATGGGGCGGGTCCACATTCCACGGAGGATTGTAGGAAGGTTCAAGGTCGAACCAGTCTCAAGCTATTGGAGGGCTTCGTGATCAAGTCCAAGAAGCTTGAGCAAGTGGGTTAGTAGCAAGCACTCCACTGCCCTGTGAAGAAGGCGAGTCGCACGAGAAGCCGGTGAGTGACCAAGGCATCTCAGATTGAGTCCCAAAGGATCAAGTGTTTGTGTGATCAAGACTTGTATCCGGAATGTTAACCACTCGTATATTGATCAATACTTAGTGGATTCATCCGGGGAGCCGTGGAGAAGAGATGAGTAGAAGAATTACCCCATCTTGAACCTCTATAAAAACTTATTGTGTCATTTACATTTCAAAGACTTTAGTTTTACGATCTTATTTTTATATCTCATTTGATAAACTTGCTATCCAATTGATAATCAATCGAGTGCAAAAACCTAGCATTAAAACAAACTCAACCAAATTCAAGGGTGTTAAGTCTTCCATCAAAACAAATCACGGTCGAGTTAAGTCTTTAGTCAAAAAGCTTGGTGAGTTATTCTATCAACAACTCGTCGAGTCCGTTGAGTGACTAACTCTGGCGATTAACTAACTTAGCTGTCCATCAAGGACACAAATTGGTGTGAAGTATAAACTCAATATTTAAAAGGACTAAATCGAAAAGTTGGTAAGGTTTATTCAACCCCCCTTCTAAACCTTACACTCACACCCCTTGGGACCTACAAGTGGTATCAGAGCGGTTGGTTCATTGAACCTTCCGTGACCGTTTCAACTAGATCTCCAATTTTTTAAAAAAAAATCTGTTTTAGTACTTGATCTTTCAAAACTCTTTTTACCAAAGAAAAGTTATTATCATGGAAGCAAATTTGACACGCATCCCTATGTTCACAATTGAAGAATTTGATGATTGGAAACTTCAGATGCGGGCTCATCTATCAGCATTACATGATGAGATGTGGATAATGATAGAGGATGGGCCACTTCGCAAATTTTGAAGGTGAACACATTTTGTAAGGAGAGCTGCGGTGAAGGTGAAGAGGATGTTGCTCCCTGCATCAGGCTATGGTTGAAAAACCAAGAGTGAATGGACAAATGATGACAGAAAAAGATATAACTTGGACAATGTGTCCAAGGACATTCTTTACAAAACATTGGACAAAGCCATGTTCAATAAAAGTCAAATCATGCAAAACGGCTAAAGAAATGGGACAAGTTAACATTGATTTGTGAAGGCTCGAGCAAATCAAGGAAAATAAACTATCGGTTGTTGTACGAAATTTGAGAATTTTAAAATGCTTGCAGGAGAGACCTTGGATGTTGGATGCTTGGTTCACGTAAATTACCAACGAGCTATCTGCACTTGGAAAAGAATATACACGTGAAGAAATGTGTATGAAGATTCTAAGAAGTCTCCCGGTGAATGGGAAATGAAGGTCATGGAACCGAGACATTCCATGGACCTATCCAAGACATCCAACCATGAACTATTCTCGGATCTCAAAGCCTATGAATTTGAGCCGAGAAGAAAAGACCGAGGAGGAGACAAATTGTGCCCAAAACAACTGCTCTAATTGTTAAGGATGGCAAAAGAGCCGAGGTCAAAGAAAAGTCATTGACCAAGAGGAAATAGCCTGATGGTTAAAAGGTTTAACAAGTTCTTCAATAAGAACTACAAGAGAGGCAAGGGCGAATCCTCCAGGAAGACACTCGGCTCCTCCAAGTCAAGGGAAGATAGGCCAACCAAGAGAGCAGAGCATCAAAAAGTTGAATATCAAAGGGCCGACAATCCAAGAATGGAAAGAGCTGATCAAAAGGTTGAAAATCTATCTTTGGGCTATGAGACAACCAGGTCACTATGCCATTGATTGCCATATCCTGCAGTCAACAAATACAGGAATGAAGATGAAAGAAAGGTCCTCGTGAGAAAGAAGACAAGAAAAGAAAAAGGCAATGTTGGCCGCAGAGATCACGAGACGATCGTCAAGTCAAGAGACATTGATGATTGAGAGTAGTGAAGTTGACTACTCAAGTGACTCGAAGAAGAAGCCTTGATCTGTTTAATGGCCAAGGAACAAGATCAAACTGACCAAGAAGATGAGGTACACTCTAATTCATCACTCTCGATTCTAGTGATAGTGTGTGACACACACACTTCATCACCCACTCGATCTTTATGATTCATTTGGCAAAATGATGAAAGATTTTGAACACATTAAATCCTCACACACACTACTAAATGAGGAAAACAAAGCCTACTCAAATGCAAAACTCACGGTGACTAAGGAGCCGAGTACCCTAAGTCAAATAGCCGATGAGAATGAAAGTCTAAAGGCCGAAAATCTTTTAAGCTAATAGCAGAGATAATCGCTATAGAAAAGAGGGAGAATGATCTTAAAAATGTGATTGCCTCATTCACTAAGGCATCTAAATCATTGGATGATCTTATTATGAGCCAAAGAGAATGTGGAGACAAGACAGCTTAGGATTTAATTCTCTTGTGCTATGTCAAGCTCCAAAAGTGATTTTGGAAAAAGGATCTTCAAGCAATGAAGTATCTCTAAAATCCAAAACTCCAAATGGTGCACACACACTTATTCCAAAGCACAATCACAAGCAAAGCGGCCTTGGCTATAAAGGAAAAGGAAAAATGCCGATTAAGTGTCTTTGAGAGGACGGTGAGAAGAAATCCACCGAGTTCCTCAAAGGCAAACTCCAAACAGAAATACTCGCAAAGAAAAAAGAGCTACCAAAAACCCTTAAGTTCTATAAAAGAAACACATATGATGAAATGGTAGAAAGTACCCAAGCCGAGGTGATTGGGATAATGTGAACTTTCAAAGAAAGACCTATGGAATATAAGTCTAAGTGGCAAAGGCCAGAGAATTTAGCAAAGGCCATTCCAAAGGAATAAGAGCTTTCATCAACACACATATGCACCTAGGCACTACACTCAGAAGTGTCACAGCTACCCAAAGAAGACAATTGCTAAAACACCTACACATGCATACAGACAAAAGAGATAGCTGTATGAACCTAGAACCTCCAAGCAATTTGCCAAACTTAATTATGATTATGGCACTGATAGATGGCAACCCCTTAGAGTCAAATCATTTGGCTATAGGTTGGTTGGATCATCTTACAATACTAACCCTTCAGGACCAGGCAAGTATGGGTACCTAAAACTTAATTTCTTGATTGCGGGTTCAAGGAATAGTGAGTGCCAATGAACCTGGTACATGGATAGTGGATGTTCCAGGCACATGACAGAAACAAGAAAAATCTATCAAAATTCAAGGATGTTAGAGGTGCAAAAGTCATATTTGGAGGAAATGAAGCTCCGGGGAGAAATAAAAGGCATTGGATCCATCAAGAAAAATGGATTAGAAATCACAGATGTTGCATATGTTGAAGGACTCAAATTCAATCGCTAAGTATTAGCCAACTCGTGACAAAGGCTACAATGTTGGATTCAACATGGGTATATGCCAAATCAAGGACATCAATCAATGAAGTTGTGTTGCAAGGATGCGGACAAAAGAACATGTATGTGGTAGATTGGTCAATCGCAACACCAAACACTTGTCCACTAGCAAAAGAGCACAATTGAATCAAGTTGTTTGTGGCACAAAAAGCCGAGTCACTTGAATTTCAAAACAATTAACAAGCTTGCCGTAAGCCGATCTTGTAGAAGGACTTCAGGACTCGATTATACAAGAAGGAAAGTGTATGTGATGCATGCGGATGGGAAAACAAATTAAATCATCATTCAAAGAAAAACATGTCCATCTTCAACAAGAATATTGCACTGCTACATATGGATCTATTTGGTCCAGTTGAACTGATTAGCATAAGTGGAAAGAAATACACCTTAGTGGTAGTAGATGACTACTCAAGATATACATGGACAATATTCATGTAAGAAGAAAGAAACTCTCTGAGTAAAACTACCACGGTGATGAAGAGGATTCAAAATGAGAAAAGTCAAACCATTATCAAAATAAGATCGACAGGAGGAACCGAGTTTGTCAATAATATAATCACTCAAAGACCGCATTGAAAATGGTATTGATCATGAATTATCTGCATAGCAAAGGACTCCACATCAGAATGGAGTTGCGAGAAAAGAATGGAATAGAACTCTCAAAAAAGCGGCAGGACCATGTTAAATAAACGGGGCTACCTAAAAGATTTTGGTCAAGAATAAACACAACATGCTATACTCAAAATAGATGCATGATAAACAGACGGTGACAAAGACTCCTATGAGATTTGGACGGGGAGAAAGCCAAATGTTGCATATTTTAAAATATTTGGATGCAAATGCTTCATCCATAACAATGGCAAAGATAATTTAAAGGCTTTTTGATGCTAAAGATGATGAAGGTATCTTCTTGGGATACTCAATCAAAGCAAAGCCTGCACAGTACTCAACCAACCATGCGTAAGAGTCCCTATCTTTGTCAAGTCAAGCTGGAATTATAAACCCAGGATGAAGATAAGATACGAGTCTCAAAACAGGTTGGAAAATGCTGCTAAGTGATGATGAGAGAGTCGATCAAAGCAAACATTTGCAAGACGATGAATTGACTAACTTACTCCAACTTTGATGTAAGATGGCCGAGAGACCATCCACCGAACTAGTCATTGGAGATGTAAGAGAAGGTGTCAAAACGAGATCGAGAACTCAACAAGTAACAATGTTCACATGCTTCATCTCACAAATAGAGCTTTAAAAGATGTGTCACAAGCATTGGATGACACACATTGGATTCAAGCCATGCAAGAAGAATCAATCGGTTTGAAAGAAATAAAGTGTGGGAATTGGTTCAAAGACCTACCCATCAAAATGTTATTGGCACTAAATGGGTATTCGAGAAAGAAGATGAATGAGGAAGGTTACGTGGTAAGAAACAAAGCAAGATTGGTAGCCAAAGGATATTGCGAAGAAGGGATAGATTTTGATGAAACATTTGCCCCTGTGGCAAGATTGGAAGCCATAAGGATGTTTCTTGCCTATGCAGCTCACAAGAACTTTATTGTGTATCAAATGGATGTAAATAGTGCATTTCTTAATGGTTTATTAGAAGAAGAAGTGTATGTTGAACAACCTCCGGATTTGAAGGAGAAGACTCTTGGAGACAAAGTATACAAACTCAAGAAAGCTCTATGGGTTGAAACAGCACCTAGATCATGGTATGATACATTGTCACAATTCTTGATTGGGAACGGATTCACAAAAGGCAAAGTGGACAGAACACTCTTGAGGTGGGATAGGAAGAGTATACTTTGCTTGTTCAAATATATGTGGATGATATCATCTTTGGATCCACAAACAAAGAGTTGTGTGATAAATTTTCAAATTTTATGCAAAGCAAATTCCAAATGAGCATGATGGGAGAGCTAACATTCTTCCTTGGACTCCAAGTGAAACAAAGTGAAGGATGGAACCTTCATAAGTCGACAAAATACACCGAGGAGATTTAATGAAGAAATTTGGTGTGGAAGAGAAGTCTTCTCGTGAAAATACCAATGAATACATCATCAAATTGGATATGGATGCGGATGGCAAGCCTCAGTAGATCAAACAAGATACAGAGCACTTATTGGATCATTGCTTTATCTTACAGCAAGCAGGCTTACATCACCTTTCTTTGTAGAGTGTATGTGCAAGATTTCAATCTGCTCTAAAAGAAAGCCACATGACTGCAGCCAATAGGATCTTGAGATATTTGAAAGTAAGCCAAGAAGTTGGCTTATGGTATCCAAAGGAAGGCGGATTCAAGCTAATTGGTTATTCAGACTCTGACTATGCTGGATGTAGAGTTGACAGGAAAAGCACCTCAGGCACATGTCAAATGCTTGGAAATAGGCTAATTTCCTGGTTTAGCAAAAAGCAAAATTCAATAGCTACCTCTACAGCTGAAGCAGAATACATAGCTGCGGGCAGCTGTTGTGCCCAAGTCCTTTGGATGAGACAACAGCTGAGAGACTATGAAGTTGAAGAAAAGGAAATTCCAATCATGTGTGATAACACAAGTGCAATTGCAATCACTCAAAATCCTGTGTTGCACTCAAGAACAAAGCATATCGATGTCAGATATCACTTCATAAGAGATCATGTTGAAAAGAAGGACATCACCTTGGAATATATTTCAACTGATAAGCAGTTGGCTGACATATTCACAAAACCATTATGTGAGTCAAGATTTGAAGAACTCAAGCATGAGTTAGGGTTAATTGAGCTGAGTTGACACTCAGAAGACTCAAAGAAAAGAAATGAAACACGAAAATAGGAAAAAGAGTTGAACTCTTAAATCAGCTAAGTGAATCAAGCAGTATCGGAAAGACAGCTGTACCGAGTTAGCTCACAGCTGAATATTTACATACGAGGAGAGGAGAGTTAAATCAGCTAAGGGACAAGTTGTCATTTATGAGCAAAGTGACAAAAATGCGATCGTTTTTTACTAGCGGGAATGTTTTTAAGAATGACGTCAGATAATTATGACGTGTACATGCAAAAGCCGCACACCAAGCTTATGATTGGATATAAATCTTTGCCGTATTAAATACGAGACATTAAATGCAAATCGACGCAAGATCTAAGCCGTTGATTTTGATCGCATTTCAAAACCACCCGCACGCCCTTTCATGAAACCATACTTAAACCATTTCGCCCCGCTTTCTCTCTCACTTTACCAAAACTGTTCATCTCTCTCTCGAAAGCAAAAGCAAAAATTTTCTCTCAAAACCCTTTCAATCCTCGATCATTCTCTAAGTTTCATTCGGTAAAATAATCGAGAAATGGCATCCACTCATGATTTTGTCAAGCTAGGAAAGCAAATCCACACCGGTCTCGTGGATTTCGATGGTATGGTGAAACAAGGGTCCGATGACACCCTAGTGCAGTAAGATTGCCGAGAAATTAGAAACGCCTGGGTCAAAACCATTTCGACGTTGGAATTTCCGATGACCTATGTGGAAGAGGTCGATAGTTCTACGTGAACGCCGAGGTTCACGGCGAGGCATCAAGTCTCTGTTCATGGGAAGGAGTTCATCATTACTTCCAAGGATTTGCGTAACACCGCTTGTTACTGCGGAAGGAGTGTCGGAAATTAATGAAGCGATGTTGACCTCCGATCTGCTTGGAAGGAAGAGCAAGCCCCGACCATCCGAGAAAGTAGTCTACCACTGACTAATAAGAGGTTTCTTGAAGGAGGACTACCACAAATTTGGACATCGTTGCCAAATGCATAGATATCAAATTTGGCGTTTTGACCCACTATCAAAAGCAAAGTTGATCGTGAATGGCCGCGATCATTGAAGAACAGAAAATGAACTAGGCTAAGTTTGTCTACACAGCAGACTCTGCCAAAACGTTGGGAACAAATCCTTGAGGAGGATGGAACATTTGGAGGTTCCCAGGATACGGCCTGGTGATTGGTGGTGATGGAGGTAGCGAGTCCTCTTCGACATGGAAAGGCGTTCCATGTAAACAAGAGGATGTTGAGATCAAACCTATCCGGGCGCACGAGAGAGCATACGCCAAGAGGGTCGATACGAGTGAGGGGAATCGGTGACCTCGAAGATACAAAAATCTCCTCTCCACCAAAGAAGAAGGTTAAGGCCTCGCACTAAGCTAAGATCACGCCCCTGCGGCAGAAAGAAAAAGAAATCGGCAGCCCAAGTCACCGCCTTCCGCAACATCGTCTCTCTGCCCGCCGCAGCTTTGAGGAGAAGGAATCTCAAATACCTTATAGGTCGTCAAGAAAAAGGAGAACGATAAGCCAAGACGGCGACTCCTCGAAGAAGACAACAAAGACGCCCCCCGCCAGGACTCGAAGAGACTCCTATCCGAAGCGTAAATCCCTCCGGGTTCAAACAAAAAAAGAAGAAGAATTTTCAGCGAGCTTGAGAAATCGGCCGAGTCGCCCACTGTTTGGAGAAGATACCCGAGACCGTTGGAGAAGTAGAGTCTCTATACGTGATCGATGAAATGGCCAAGTCTCATGAGCCGATCGCCAGAGGCAACTCAAGACCCAAACTATATAGACGTAACAACCGAGGAACAAGGAATGGCCGAGACAACCACATCACTGTTGACAAGGTTGTTTCTCCACCTAATGTGAGGCCACCGAGGATGTCGAGCGGCAAGAATGCTACCCTTAATCCCCTGGAAACAAGGGCGAGCAAGAGAATGATGACGACGATGTAATCATGTCCTCTCCATTGTATCCGGACATCCAAAATCGTCTCATGAGAGTGGAGAAAATGGAAGTTGAGCCTATCCAGAGTGCAGTTTGAAAGACCCGAGTTCATTCTTTGAAGAAGAAGAACTCTTAGGTTCCTTGAGGTTGATTACAGAGTCTTGCAAGCCTTGATGAGGATAATTGTATCAATATACCGCAGATTCGAAAAGAAAACGAACAGTGCTAAAGCAAAATGAGACGCAGAGGCACGTGAGAAGGCCAAAGATCTTCTTCCTCTCACTGGCACCACGAGATCATACACACCCTCACTCGACGCCCTATCGAAGTGATGAGGATCGTGACCTTGTTCTTTGCCACGTAAGAGTTGCAAATGCAGCAAGCAATGCAAGAGTCGAGAATCCTACATGAGCAAAGAATGATGGAGGACAGAGAGTCCTCCAAATCACACTGAAATAGATCCTATGGGAGTGGTGCAAAGATATCACATCAAGTTGTCGCCGCCACCACTTCCCAGCTCATTCGGAGAAAGGTGTTAAGGAATGGCGATGAAATTGGGATAGTGGGGACCCCAGTCGAGCCAACCCCTAATGAAGGTGTCTTACCACCGCCCCAACGGCTGAATACTGGTGGGGGAACAATGAGTCCGGAGATGAGTGACCCCATTTCAAGTCACTCACCGGTATGCCACCGGGAGGGGAAACTCCTCCACCGCAGCTGCGGCAAGGTCGGAGGTTGCCGCGGTGACTCCACAATGAATTTAGGAGGCGAAGTGGAGAAGGAACAATCACAAAATACACAAAGCAAGTTGTCATGACGAGGCTCCAGGCGATTGTTGTGACTATCTCTCACTGAAGTGCCAACCGCTTCTGCAGCTAATGACGCACGATGCATCGAGGCACAGACGGAATCGCCGCCTAGAGTTAACACTGGCGATGAAAGTGCAATCCATGGAGTTGAGACTCAAATGGATGCCACCGAGAAAGACCCCAGGATAGTGACATTGTCAAAGGGATGTCCGAGCCACCATTGCGATTGAGACTCGGCAGAGGTAATGAAGGCCAACATGAGGTTGAGACTTCCGGGGTAGAGAAACAAGCAGAACATCCCTTCGCTATCATTGATCCATCGAGAAAAGGAGATAAGTGCTCTTCACGATTCCCAGGATAATCTCGATGTAACCTTTCTGGGATCGGAAGGAGACAATGAAGCTGAGTCATCCCCTGTGATTGATCCCAAAGACTCAGCTGAGGATGTTCCAACCACGAGTAAGTCTGACCTCAAGACTACTCGCCAATCCTTCAACTTTGATGAGCCACCCATGGAAATCTCATCATCGTCCGACGACGCTCCGATAAAGGCGCAGAGGACCGACCAACTCATTTGAAAAAAAACCGGTGATACCGACGAAGGCTGTTGAGACCGGAGGCTCGAAGAAGTCGGGTCGACTTCACAATGCATCACGCCTAAAACAGAGTCCATCACGCAGGCTCCCCAAGCCGCAGAGTTCGACTCCACAAGGGACTTCACGAACACCAATTATCATTGAACAAATTCCGTTGCCCGTGATGATCCTTTTGTAGAATCATTTCCCTTATCTCCGGAGGTACTCCGACCTCCTGAAGAATCGCTAAAGATCATGAGCGCCCACGACACCGATCCTGTTATTCCATCGATACCATTGTTCCAAAGACACTATGACTTTGACGTTTGCAGCCGTCACCAAACAGAGGTGACACCAAGTTCGGGAGGTGTTCAAAGCCTTATTTCTCGAAATAGAAAAATGGAGAGGCACCAGGCCTCACTGGATATGAGGCTGGACAACAGAGATGCAAACCATCGCCGATTTGCGTGGCATAATAGTCGGGATCCGTGAGTGGTGGAAACAAGAAGCCAAACAATGCGTGTGGAACAAGCTCGATATTTTAGGACATTGTTCAACAAGTTGTTAGTCCGGCGGGTGAGAATGCGATGCAAAGACAAAATTGCAAGAGCACATTGAACAAATGCATGAATCTCATACTTACAGAGATAAAGCCGCTGCGTGAACATAATAAGAACGAGCTCCCGCGTGTGGAAGAGAATATGGATCGAAAATTCGGTCTCCTCACGGCCGAGATGAAGTTGTTAGAGCTGAATCCAACGCCACCCGCTACGAGTTCCGCGCCTTACTCCGCAGCCAGATTCAAACAAGTCAACTATCGGACCCAGACTAGACTTCTTGCTTGCTAGCTTGTTCCCGTGTTCTCTCTCCTTTGATGATGCCAAAAGGGAAGAGGAATACCTAAAAGTCACCGGGCGGATCCTCCAAGCTAAGAAGGATGAAGCGATTGTGAAGGGAAAGACAATGAGGGAAGTAATAAGAGAGAAGAAATGGAAGTCTGTTGAGGGGGAAGGTTCGAAAGATGTGACTTGATGATCGCTAAAACCCCTCAACAAGGTTATCACTGGTGATATTATCAAACCAAACTCCCAATGACTCGCCACTCCAACACTCTCTTGTACCAATGGGTGAAAAGAGAAAGACAATTGAAGCATGGATGAAGGAAGTGGAATGAAGGATGAATGCCCGAGTTATGGATATTCTCAAACAACATGGAGGCATTCCAATGACAGAGACACCTATGCCATTTCGAAATCGAATCGGCAAGATCTGTTGATGAATTCAAGACGCCGATTCGAAGGTTATTTCGCAAACATGTCCATGGCTCAAGCCTGGGATTTGTCTTGGGAAAAAGGTCTCACATTATGTGAAGAAGTGACAGCAAAGAAACCACTGGCAAATACTCACTCTGGGTCACTCAGTTGGAAAAAGAAGGCCCCAAGACAATACACACCCGAGGCGGAGGAAGAAGCGTGGTGGAGGAAGAGGTTTCGGACTAAAACTCGCCCAAAACATTGAGTACATAGATCCGGCAAGAAAGGAGGGATCTACTGGGCTGGATTTGTGAAATAGCCAACCTGCAAGTGGCAAAGAACAATGCCGAGTATGTTAAGAGAATTGAGGAAGAAAATAAAAGACATACTCACCGTGGGAGGAAAGATAAGAAAAACGAGAAGAGATGAAGCCGCGAGGAAAGGGCGTATGAAAAAAAGAGAAGAGAGCGTCAAGATGAGAAAAGAGAAAAAGGTCGAAGATGACAGAGTCAAGTTAAGATGAAAGAAGGAGGAAGGAGATGAAGTGTTGTTGTCCACCCCTTCATGTATTTTACTATGTAAATACACTTTATGTAAGTCTTCAGTACATTGGATAAAATTATGCAATTTCTATACGTGAGTAGATATAGAACAACATGCTTAGTCTAAGCCCCGCTTTAAGCTCGATACAATTTTTTCGCTTAAGCTCGATACACTGTAAAACAAGATATGTAAAGAACAAGAATGTTATGATCAATAAAAGATCGATTCTAAAACATACATTCTCGTGTTCTACATTTGTTCTGTATGTATCTTTGCCGTTATTTAATAATTGTATGGATGTTTTAAGTTTTTGCATCATCAAAAGGGGGAAATTGTTGGGAAATTATTTTGTAGATTTTGATGAATGCCATGTAAAACTTAGAATAGGATGTTGGCACCCCATTTTTCTTGTAAAACCGCATTGTAATAGATAGGGCTGGTCGAGCCGAGTTAAGTCGCCTATGCCTAAGCATGTAAGAAGACAATCGAGACTAGAAGGAAAACTCGCCGCTAAAGCAAGCGGTGAGTATGGCAAAGAAGAGAAGAGGAACTCGATCAAGATGCAAATCAGATGCACTTGAGTGAAGTATCGCTAAGTCAACTCAAGCATGACCAAGTCTTCCGGCGTTGAAGTTTAGACGTAAGAGTCATCAAATGATTGAAGTCGACTAAGTCACTTGGGGATGTTAAGAAAATGCAGTCAAGTCAAGACAACTCAAAGAGATCCGTTGCACAAAAATCAAGAGAATTACTTAAACAAGTAATACCTCCATACTACCTTTTTCAAGTGCTCGTTCGGCCCAGCGTAAAAAAGGAATAAACCAACCGGAAGCTCGCACCATGTCAACTCAAAAAAGTCAAGAATCATTCATACGAGGAAATGGAAATTCCAAGGATCGCAACAAGACAAGTTAACGACCACAAGTGACTTTCAAAAATAATCCTATCTCTTCAACGGGCGATTTTTGAAAGATCACTATAAAAGGCCGAGGAATAACTCGAGGAAAGGTTACCCTTAACCACGGAACATTCAAGCAAATATTTGAACTGTAACCTAAAACATTCTCAAGTCATTCAAGATTAATCCTCAAGCCTACATTATGAAGGAAATCAATCCAACACTCACCATGAAGCCGAAAGTGATGGCTCCTGGAAGTTACCCTAAAATGGCACAGCAAGTGCACTCTATCGCTTATAGCAAAGCTAAGCGAGTATCGATTGTCATTCCCACGAGGACTATGATTACTAGTAATTACCGCCTTTTTATTATCTATCCTACAAATTCGTCAAATAGTTTGTTGCAAAATAAAAATAAAATAAAAGCAAATAAAAGTGGAAGAAGCAACTAAGAACACGAAAGATATCGATACACTCCTGGATTGGAAGATGTTGGATATAAATATGCTTGAATGTGAATCCTCTATAACGTCTTTGTGATTTTACCAAAATAAATACAACCATAACCCTTAAGTTTTAACCATCCCTTAACATATTTTCATGTTTCATGGACCGTAGGCATTCCTAAATTAAGTTAAACCTTTTCTCAAGGCTTAAAAACTCCTAACTCAAGTTGATTAATCGAAATCTCTTTCTAGTTAAAAACCCCCAAGATTGCATTAACGATTTGTGAATTCCATATTAGGTTTGACTCCTAATCCGAAAGATTTATGTCGCCCTATATCTGTGGATTTTATGCAAACTTTCACTTATGTTGGTTCTATTTCACCATGAATCTCTGATTTCCGGTGAAAAATAAACTTCAAATCAATATTGCGCATATACCAATTCGAATAAACAAGCATAACATAAGTGACTTATAAAAACATAAGAAAATATATTAAAACATTCAAACCAATGATCAAAAATAAGTTCTATGGTTTATCACATTCAAACACTAGCGATTTAACTCATGATGGATTTGAGAATGAAAACAACAATTAAACAAGAAGTTTCTTTCAAATCAACATGAATACTTGAAGTTAACTTCCTGGCTGGGAAGATGATGATAGCAATACGTAACTGGAACGAAGCAATAAC